>JANHFO010004336.1:45939-58045 GCA_032468095.1 Pareas carinatus
CTTCCAGGACTTCTTATCTATGGGAAGTAATCACAATCACTATCTCTGCATTGTTTTTTTTTCATGTATGTAAGATTTTTGAAAATTAGCATTGAGTGAAAGAAAAGGATTTGCCTGTTTACAAACTCCTTTATGCTGAGCAGAAGATATAGGGAAGTCCTACAGTAGTCTTGCTCCTTTATGTTCTTTATGTTGGGGTTACTTTTAAAAGATATGTTTTAATTAAATTTTAACAAACAATATCAGGTAACTAAAAAGATAAAGGCCAAAGTTTTCCCTGCCCAGGCGTATCTGACTCTAGGGGGCGGTGCTCATCTGTTTCCTAGCCAAGGGAGCCAGTGTTGTCCAAAGATACTTCCATGGTCATGTGGCTGGCATGACTATATGCTGCGGAGCATGGATTTAACACGAATCCAACATATATAGAGAAAAAACAAGCAAAAAAAATACAGAAACACAAAAGAAATCTACTTCAATGACAGTTATTGTACATATGAATATATATACTATATACAAGCTTGAGAAATAAATGGGGAGGGGAAAATCCCACAAGTTGACTGCACTATGACAGTGTTGGTGAGGTGTTTTGTTTTTCAATTGCTCTTTCATTTTTAGTCGTCAGGTAAAGACGGATGAAGGCCGGAAACTTGCTGATTCGTGGGGTGCTGTGTTCTTGGAATCCTCAGCAAAAGAAAACCAAGTATGACTCTTGATTTCAACTAAATTAAAGGGACGGGGGAATAAGATCTAAAAACCCTAAAAATGCCAGTTCAAATGCCCATATAAATCCATTCCGCTTTCAGCAAGAGACTTAAGGATTTTTCACAGGTTTAATTTTGAAGAGACGGAGTGCTTGAGTTCCATCGTGAAGGAAAGCGTAACCAGGAGTCTTTACCTGAACCTCTAAATATAAGCAAATAACCATGTCAATTTCACCAATCAAAGGCACAAAAATAATGGATGACTTTGTGGCCAGTCGCGCTCTCTTAGCCCAATCCATTTCTAGAGGGATATTGTGAGGGGAAAAGGAGGAGGAAGATGTGTTGGATAGGTTTGCCGCCTGGCGTTATTGTTCAAAACAACAAAGATGGGATGCAAATAAATAAAATAAGTTCTCTGCTTCTTCTTAAATACAGTTATAAAGTTTTCTCTTGGAGTGACTCTGGCTTTCGTCTTTCTTCCCTCCAGATGACTCAAGGTATCTTCACCAAGGTCATTGAAGAAATTGATCGTGTGGACAATTCCTATGGTGAACAGCGCAATTGCACCATGATGTGATGTTGCTTTCCCCCATCTGATGCTGCTCGGCCAGTGGGAGGGTGGGGGTAAAGCACAGATCCAGGCCAATCAGGGCAGATATTGTGGCTACCTTGAGCCCTGAACAGCAGGTCTGAACTAACTTACGGGTAACTCACACACAGATACAATTATACCTCATCGCTGGCCCTCCATGGGAGGCAGCCATGTTTTGCACATTATCTTGCTGGAAGTGATCCATGTATGTATTTCCTGTACATATATGTATGTATGTGTGTGCGCGTGTGTACATATTGCCAAATGTTTACAGAAGTGGGAGCCACAACAGGATCTTATTTATGATTTGTTATATAGGGACTTGTCTGTGTATTTATAGCAAAAATTACGATCAGCTCACAAGTTTACAAAAGGAACTGTTCACAACTCAATGTAACAGAGAGGCAGCTGAAGGTAACATTTTCCCAGTGGGATCCGTCAAAAGGCCAGTACTTGGTTTGATAGTTTTGCTTTAGGGATAGCTGCGCCTTGGACCCAGATGCGTGAATCAGTTTTCGGTTGAAGCTCTTGCAACACGTGGCCTTATTTTTTTTATCAGGGTGAAATTTCTTGCCACAGAATGGATCCAAAGTTGGGTTTTTACGTTGCTAGAAATCACAATGTGGCTAATGTCTTAGCGGTGCTTAGTCAACTTTTCTTTGGTTATGCAAATTAAAAAGAAATTTCTTTAAGAACAATATTTTTGTGGAGGAGGAGAGAACCTTTTGTTACATTTCAGTGTGCTAAACACTGTCCTAATTGCATTGAGTATAGCAGATATGTAGTTTGGTTTAATAGTAGGGGGAAAAAAAGCAAGACAAAGGGAACGGCTCCCAAGCTTAACCAATGCTTTCATGTCTTGCCTATAGCCATGACCTCTTTTTGGAGGCTTTTTGAAATGCTGCAAAGGAGTTTGTTAGGCAGTAGCTGTAAAAGGGACTTAAGGACTTTGCTGATCCTCAGAAGTTGTAGCAGCGTTTCTCAAACCTGGCAGGCAACTTTTAAGAATTTCAACCCATAGAATTCCCAACTGGGGACTATTGGGAGTTGAAATCCACACATCTTAAAAATTGCCAAGTTTGAGAAACACTGAGTTGCAGGATAGAATTGTATTTCATTCTTCGTGTACATTTTTGGTGGTGATGGTGGTGAAACTGGAAAGGGAGGCAGCTTTCACGAATATTTTTCTACAAAACCCTGTGAAACGCTGCACGAATGACTGTGCTGAGGTGTAGAAACAAAGCTTAAGGAGCCGCAGTTTGAGCTGAGACTTGGTTTTTGACTTCCTTTTTGCGAAGCTGCCTTTTGCCTTGAATTAGGCACGTTTAATATTGTGACATACATTCATAGTTGTGTGTGTTTGTGTAGATAGGTGTGTGTATATATAAGAATGAAAAACAAAAAGCTTTTTAAAGTGGTTTTTTCTTGTCTGAGAAATGGCCAGCCTCTCTGTTGATCACATGCTTAAAAGTCTGAGCTTGAACAGCATCGCTGTGATTTTCCTTTGGTGTCTTTGGTTTACTTGGTTGGGTACATTTAAGCACTGCGTTTAATGCCGAGGATGGGATTCCAGGTTAAAACTGAGTGCTGAACACTGAAGGGAATGAGTGTGCCTAAGCTTCGTGGACTGCAGGGTGAGTCTGGAAACGAGCTCCCCAGTGAAGCACAATAAACTTTAATCTAGTAAAAGTGGGGAGAATTCCTTTGATGTTGTGGAACGTATGTGCATCTTCGCAGTCATAGTCTTATCAAAAGCACATCTTTTATTTTCATAGTTCTTCCTGCCAGAAGCTGGCCCTCTGTGCTGAGGGGACTAGAACCTTTGGGGCATCCTCACCTTTTTCTGCAGTCCCTACACAGCTATTTTCCAGATGAAATATTTTTTTTGATTTGTTGTGCCAGTACATATGTTCGTTTCTGTGACGCTATTTTTCAGAAAAGCTTCTATCTTTTAAAGGTGTTCCTAGAATGTTGTGTTTTTTTTTGCGAGGCCACTAGGAATGCTTTATGTATTCAGAATGGAATTGGCTGAATAGACAGGGAAAAGGGATGGATAGAGGTAATTGTTGGAAATCCTAGTTTGGGGCGAATAGTCTCCTTGTACATTATCTTCAGTCGTAAAAATTTGCTTTTTTGAATGAGTGCTTTGAGCTGATAGATTTATTACTCTCAGAATGAATCCACCTGATCCCCATACTTGGTGGGGGACCATTCCAAAAAAGATTTGTTTTGCATTTTATTGGGGCTTCCAGGAATTACTATTTCTGTGTGTTGTTGTTCCACTTTTCAGTGCTGACTATTTTCCCCAGATTTTGTTTGAACTCTCAAAACCATCTCTTCAAATTTCTTTCCTTCCCCAGTTAGGAATAAACATGACCGTTACTACTAGCCCTAAAGAGGAGATGTGTGCAACTTTGTCCACATCTTCGTCATCTCCCGATCCTTTTTTCAATAGACTGCAGCGAAGGCTGAAATATCTCACCTACCTTATTCTTTGGATCCTGCAGCGTTTCCCCCCCCCCATTAAACCAGATGGTGATGTAGCAACTCAACAAACCCCTGTATTATTGTATCATACACATTATTGGCTAGAAATAAGTAGCAGCTTGCAATCTGGCTATCGATTTAAATAGGAAGAGAGTTGTGGATTTCCATGCCAAAATATCTCAAATCGCATTGCAATAAACTAAAATAATTTGGCAAATTCTCTTCATGGAACAGATAGAAAGCACTTGGCCAGATTTAGTATTTCTAATTAAAGTTATTTTTTCAAACATGGCTTCATTTTCTAGGAGCTGAGTTTTGAACTTAATTGTCCTTGCATCGATGAAGCCTAGCTTTCAAATAACTTGTGGGTCAATTAAGGAGAGGGATGGGAGGTAAGCAATAAGCTGAGTGGGAGGGGGAAAAAATTGGGTGCTAGCAGATCCAGGTTCTGCCATTGAGAATGCTGTACAGCTCTGTTACACAAGTTAGATGGCTGCTTGCATCCTTTGGAGGCAGCCCCGAGTGGGATGAAGCCTCTTTGTCTGCCCTATAAACTAGTTTTGCAAAGCTGTCTATGTAATGCCAGTTCCCTTGGGGCTGTTTTAATGATGAAAGTGTAGAGCACATTTCCTATGAAATGATACTTAATGCTAGCTGTGAATTGCAGCATTATCAGCAAACCTAGAATTTACACAGTTTGGAAAGGCTGCGTCACATTGGAATCTAGAACTCTCTTACTGCCATGTATGCTCGTGATTAATAGTGCATCATAGACGAGGTTGAATTTGATAAATCCCCGTGTTTAATTTTGCATCTGGTCTGTTTTGTGTCAGTAAAAAGTTGTGGGTGTTCTTATGACTGGTAAGATAGAGGTTGGCTCTTCAAATGACTGCCCTACAGGCCTGCTCAAGTCCCTCCGTATTACTGTAGGACGTGATTTCACTCTAGCATTTCTTCCTCTAAAGGTGGATCTATATTTTTGTTTTGCAAATGAGTCTGAGGCTTAGGTTGCATTGTAAGAAGCATTCTGGAAATAAAGATGAAGCTAGAGCCGTGTTTTGTTTTACACTATGACCGCTTTCCATTTTGCCTTGTCCTGCTTTCAATGTAAATATTCTATTAAAGCAAATTAATGAGATTTCTGTATTGAAATGAAGAACATCGGTGATGGGATGGCATTAGACCGAAGAACAAGGATTGGGAGGGAGTTTCTATGCTTTGCCTTGTTTCTGTAATTAAACATTTGGCTTCCCAATTAAGGCTGCCTGTACATTCTGATTTATGTATGTAAAAGGAAGAGGAAAGGCTTTCAAAATGGTTTAAGGTTGCAAGGATTAAATCTGCACATTTCAT
Source organism: Pareas carinatus (assembly GCA_032468095.1). NCBI lineage: Eukaryota > Metazoa > Chordata > Lepidosauria > Squamata > Pareidae > Pareas > Pareas carinatus. Next base: position 51,073 of record JANHFO010004336.1, read on the forward strand.
GCATGCAACTTGTACACACAACCATGTTTTAACAAGCCACACCCTAGGGCTTACGGGTTTAACGGGACCCACAATTTGACAAGAGACACTGTATGAGTTAGCACAATATATAGTCCAGGTCATTGATGCAACCTGAATTTATGGACATTGCAAAGTGGTTTCTTTTACCATCTTGAAAACTGGAAGCAGGAACTTGAGTCTGATGTCTTCTACGAGTTCCAGCCAAGCTTCTTGTTCTGCTGTTTCAACGACATTCTGAGCATAGCCTATATCAGAGATGTCTAGCCTTGGCAACTTTAAGACCTGTGGACTTCAAATCCCAGCATGGCTTAGTGAGGGATTCTGGGAGTTGAGGTTCACAGGTCTTAAAAGTAGCCACGGTTGGATATCCCTTGACTATATAATCAATGGCTCCCTGCCTGTTTTAGCCATAGCACACTAGGCCTGAGTCTAATGGAAAACACAAACACACCTCTACCTTTTATCATCTTTGTTTGGAACTTGGCAATGAGATCTGCCTTGCCGAGCACCCAAAATTGAAGTAGTTTTGGGCTCCAGGCATCTTTGGTACTTGCTGTGCTTTTTCCTGCTGCCAAGGGTAAAACTAATTTGGTGCTAATTGCATCAATTATGTTGTTAGCATCACAAGATCAGTATCCAGCTACTGCTATCCTGGGTTTTGGCTTGCTTTGAAGTAGCACCAGCAGCCTTAAAGAATTCCCGAGAACCATCCTGAATCTCACTTTCCCATATCTGATGCAAAGAGCTATGGGAGAATTGATTGCAGACATCCATTTCAGGGATGGTGACCTCCCACTCTTTCACTGGCATCTTCCTTATGCATTAGACTGTGCTTGCTGCACCTGGTGCTAAGTCGGGATAGCTTGCGCTCTTCCATATTCACAGAAATTGGGACCATCGATTCTGAGCCAAGTGGGGGCAACTGGTAACCCCTCCAGATGGCTGAATTATAACTGCCAGCATTCTTCTCCGAGGGTCTGGCTGGGAGTTGTACTTCAGCATCTGAAGGTCCCCAGGTCTTGCCCTGTTTTTGAATTGGATATTTCTCAAGGGCTGTTGAGGGCTGCCATCATGCCAGGAACTAGAGCTTAGGGCACAGAGATGTAAAATAGGAATAGGTTCACTCTAAAGAGACAGCAGCCATAGTAAGTTAGGGAAAAGGAGGATGATACAAGACAGCAAGGCATGTCACATACCTTTCTCTGTGTCCCTAAGGACTGGAGGATACTTTCCTTGTATGGGAGGTTTCATTGTCAAATCTGTGTTTGTATTTGGAGAAGTTGCTTCAATCTACTGACTCTACTGACCTTTCCTTTCTGGAACCATGATGCTCTTCTATCATTCTGGCCAGCCTCACTATTGTGTACATGGAATCCACTCTGCATTCTGTAATAGGGAAATGCTTTCATTGTACTAATACAGGTATTCCTTGAGTTATGAACATTCATTTAGTGAATGTTTAAAGTTACAACATCCCTGCCAAAAGTACTTACGACTAGGTACCAAAGTTATGTATGTTGCACCACCACGGTGGCTGTCCACCCTTATGAACAACTGCAGAGATGCTGCAATATGCTCCCTGCCTGTTTTTCCCCATCCTGCCCTGCTGGGTCTCTACAAGCATTGGGACTGATTTGGTAGGTCACCATGTTCCACATGTTCCTCCTTACCCCATCACCGATTGCTCACCTACCTTTGGCACCATGCCTCAGGGCCCCATGTTGTCCATGCTCGTGCACTGCATGGATTTGGGTGATGGAACCATTGTTCAGCCAAGGCAGAGTGCCGGCCGGCCTCTCCTCTTCCCTGCCGAGCCTTAGCCTCCCTCACAGATGGGGGTGGCCCTGTCCTGCCAACTTGCTGGAATGCCGAACCAACTGAAATTTCAGCAATTGTGGCACCGTGGAGCTAGAGTTTGGTGCGTTGCCGTCCTATGCCCCTCACTTGCCAGATGCACTCCAGTGGAAAACTGGCTGTCTCCAACCTCGGGGCAACTGTTGCGGTCTGCAGGCACCTTCCTTCTCGCCAGATCTCCCACCCAGATTTTAGTAATCGCACAACTGGAGGGCTTGGTGCGCCACTGTACTGAGCCCCTCGCTTGCCGGATGCGCTCCGAGACCTTTTCCATATAGTAAGAGAGGCTCCTAATCAAGTCTGCTTTCCTGGTCTGTCACATTTCTCCCCACAGTTCTAGACACACTGCAGGATGACAGTGTGGCTCTCCCAAGTGATATTTCATTGGAGAGATGGAAAAGCTGTATTGCAAAAGGAATAAACATGCAGGGAAAGCAAAGAAGAATCCTCTGAAGTCGTCGCTTTTCTCAATGCGGAGCAGGAGAGACCAAGCAACTTCTGAGAATATCCAAGTCCATTGCCTGGCGGCTTCCTCTGTGGGGCTAAAAAGATAAAAAAGTACCATCAACCTTTCCAACTTTTTATGAGTCATTCCTGGAAATTGCCTCGTGGAGTTGCTTGGTCCCTCCTGTTCCCCAGCTCTGTGGCAGTGCACAAATCTGGGTGGGTTCAGTGCTCCAGTAAGTGGCGTTGCAGGGCCGGGCTGTGTCTGCTTGTGGGAGAGGCCAGTCCGGCGCTTCTCCGCCTGGCTGGACAAGGGCTCCAGCACTCCAGGCCACACAGAAAGCAGGCATGAGCAGTGCGGGACTCAGGTGTGCCAAAGGTAAGGGAGCAATCGGTGAGGAGAAAAGGCTCAAGCAGCTTGGGAGCCCAAAGGGCGGGGAAGAGGAGCATGGGATCTCTCAGTGGATGGGGAGAGGCCTTTGGTGGCTGGAGGCAGTGATCTTGTCCCTGCACTAGGCCTCCCGTCATCTTCCCTACTCCTGAGGTATCCCATGCACTCTTAACGACCCACGCATTTGATTAACAAGTGCAGAGGAGGGATGGGGCTCATTCATTTAATGAGTTCCAATTAATGGATCCTGGGGTTATGAATTGGCAGGCTCCATTATATTTATAACTCGAGGATTACCTGTACTCTGTTGCAAGGATAGAGAGGATCCATCCTTTGGCAACAAGTGTGCAGTTTTTTAGGGGGAAGTCTGCAAACTATAGTTGGGAAAGCATGGTGTTTCCAGAAGCAAAAATGTTCAGAGAACCACGAATCCCCATTATTTGAAACCATTCTTGAGTTTGTCACTGCAGTTGTAAGTGCAGGCGAGTCACTCAAAATTTGATCATGTGACCCTCGGGGCACTGAAATAGCCATAACTTTGATGACCAGTCATAAATGCCATTTTTGTTCATCACAATCATAACATTGAAAGGCTGTTAAGTGAGGGCAACCTGTGATAAATATGCACATTGAATTTTTGTTGAAACGATAAGAACACATATATACACATTAAATATTGGAAGTCTGCTTGTAAACACTTAGATTTGCATTTTATGGTAAACCTATATTATATTGTGCAGACCTACAGTAGCAACCAACTGGCAACCAAAAGAAGAGATTAAGTAGCTTCTTTTCCTCTCATCTTACAGTTTTGACTGTTAACATGTTAATACTAAAATGGAACAAAAATATGGAAGTTTCCATTACTGGAAAGGTGTCACGAAAAGGAACAGATTAAACCAAAACAGAATAACATTTGGTTGAATTCAGTATGGAAGCCAAACTTCTCATGCGAAGCTTTATAAGTATCAAACCAGGGTACTTCCTTTGCTTCTACAAGTTTCTGCAGCCAAAGTACGCTTCTCGCGATTTTCACATTGAAATGATTAGTGGCATCTTGCTCCACATCAGTATTTATTGTTCTACTGTATTGTGGTATGCTGTAAATAAAACAAGAAACGTGAGAAGGTGTGGGTGTGGGTCTTTTCTTCTTCTAATCATTGTGCTAACACTTCTGGAATCCACATAAGTAAAACCAAAATGCTTTTCTCTTGAATTTGTAAGGAAAGGGCTGTATTCAGATCATGACATTCCTCAGTAAAGTTCAATCAATGCTTTCCTGCATATTCGAAGAGCCACTACATTTATCTTCAGTAAGCAATTAAATGGCATTAGATGCACTTAACAACTTCAAACCCGTTTCTCAGCAATAATTTCTGGGGCTTTTAGTCTTGCCCACGTCTGGAGTGTAGGCCTTGCCACACTGCACAAATCCTGATGTGGACTTGATTCAGTGGAAATTGTGTATCTTTGCCCTGTAATATAGACGTTCCAGAAATACGGATATTTTTTACTGTAATCTGCCATCTCATCCCAAAGTGGCTTTATAAGAAGTGCTTGGTCATGGAGAAAAATAAATCGCCATCATCCTTCCGAAGTTTGGGCATTCAGCCTCCATTATCTCCAGGTTTGACTGTTGACATCGACAGCAAAAGAGACATTTATTCCAAAACATCTGAAAAACAATGGTTGTTTTCTGCTTTTGGAAAGCACAGTTGCACCTAGTCTCTAATTATGCACACCACAGTCTATTTAATGACTCTTTGTTTATTATTATTTAAACTTCAGATTTATGGTATTCTAATACCAGTCAAGTATCAGGTAGATCTAGAAAGCTTTTAATCCTTGATAAAAACTATAAGGGAGTTTGGTCTTTTTGGTAAGCAATCAATAAGGGTTTCTCATCTAGGAAGGAGACAGCTTATCTTAAAACACATTAAGGAGGTTTCACGTCTGAAAATTGCACAGTGCCCTCTAGTGACTACGTTCAATTTAGCATCATTCTTTGGGTACTAGGTGTCTGGTCATTGGGAATGGCGATAAAACTGGGTGAGGGAAGGGAGAGACATCAGATTGAGGAAGGCTGATTTCCTTTAATCCTACTCTGAAAGCTATTCTTACAAAATGCAGCTTTCAGGTTTTGACAGACCTGCAGCCTTGTTCAGGCACTTGCAAATCAGTCCTTTGGAAATGTGTGTTAGTCTTGAATAAGCTGCCATCCCTTCAGATACAAATCTAGACCAGTTTTCCTTAATCCGTTCCTCCCAATCTAGAAAATTAGCTTTACTGCCTGGAAATTCTGATGAGTTTAATCCAGGTTTTCAACCTTGGGGTCTGTAGCAAGTTGCCAGAGGTGGGGGCGCAGACAGGTCAAGAAAAATGTGGAAAAAGTAACATCCATGCATTGTCGATGAGTAATTAGCTGAATTTGCGGGAATGGGGTCCGCCATGTAACGACATGCTTTGGGGTCCGCAGTTTGAAAAAGGTTGAAAATCTCTGGTTTAAGCGACACTACTGATGAAACTGAGGATGAGTTTAAGCAACACATTGTTATAGTAGTAATAAAATAAGCACAATAGCGGTTCCATAGTCACGCCTGGACTAGATCGAATTATGGTGCAAATAATTTCACTACAAAATCAAATACCATCAGTACTCTATTATAGATGCATGTTTAAAGCTGGGCAATACAATTATTACAACAATGGCACTTAGACTTATAAACCTCTTCATAGTGCTTTACAGCACTCCGAGCGGTTTTCCAAATGTCAGCATATTACCCCTAACAATCTGGATCCTCATTTTACTGACCTCAGAAGGATGGAAGACTTGAGTCAACCTTTTCTCCGTCATCATGACTTTTACTGTTTTATCAATACATAAAATACAAAGAAAAATCAAAATAGAAAATTAAGGGAAGGAAAAAGAGGGCGGGAGAGAATATGAGGGACAGCGGGGGAGGGGAGGAAAGTGTTGACTTCTGACTCATTCTATCACAGTACAAGATAACAACTTTACAGCCTCAACTTTTTACTTTTACCCACTAGTATATAACTAGCCAGATGACCGAGTTAATCTTGACCGGAGCAGAGTCGAACTCCTGCCTGTGGACAGAGCTAGCCTGCAATATTGCATTCTAACCATTGTGCCACCATAGCACAGTGGATACAGAATTTGTTGTTCAGTCGCTAAGTCGTGTCTGACTCTTTGCGACCCCATGGACCACAGTCCGCCAGGCCTCTCTGTCCCTCACAGCCTCCCGCCGTCTGCCCAACCTCATGCCTGTTGCATCGGTGACACCATCCAGTCATCTGATTCTCTGCTGTCCCCTTCTCCTTTGGCCTCTCATCTTCCTCAGCATCACATCCTTTTCTAATGAGTCCTCTCTTCTCATTAGGTGGCCAAAATATCTGAGTCTTATCTTCATCATTTGTTCTTCTAATGAAGTCATGATAGATTTCTTCCAGGACTGACTGATTTGATCACCTTGTAATCCAAGGGACTCTCAAGAGTCTTCTCCAGCATCACAACTCAAAGGCATCGATTCAGCCTTCTTTATAATTCAGCTCTCGCAGCCATACATTGCAACTGGAAAAACCATGGCTTTTACTATACGGATCTTTGTTGACAAAGTGATGTCTTTGCTTTTTGATATGCAGACTAGGTTGGCCATAGTTTTCCTCCCAAGGAGCAAGCGTCTTTTAATTTCCTGGCTACAGTCATCATCTGCAGTAATTTTAGAGCCCAAGAAGATGAAATCTGTCACTGCTTCTATTTCTTTCCCTTTTATTTGCCAGGGAGGGATGGGGCACGATGCCATGATCTTAGTTTTTTTTAATGCTGAGCTTCAATCCAATTTTGCACTCTCATCTTTCACCCTCATCAAGAGACTCTTTTAGTTCCTCTTCACTTTCTGCCATTAGGGTGGCATCACCTGCATAATTAAAATTAAAAATCTGAGGTTGTTGATATTTCTCCCAGCAATCTTAATTACGGCTTGTGATTCTTCCAGTCCAGCATTTCGCATGATGTGCTCTGCAAATAAGTTGAATAAGCAGGGTGACATTATGCAGCCTTGTCATACTCCTTTCCCTATTCCGAACCAGTCAGTTGTTCCATGTCCAGTTCTAACTGTTGGTGATCTGGTACTCTCATCCCTTTGAGGACTTGCCATAGTTTGTTGTAATCCACACAGTCAAAGGCTTTAGCATAGTCAGTGAAGCAGAAGTAGACATTTTTCTGGAACTCCCTTGCTTTTTCCA
>JANHFO010004336.1:69090-80543 GCA_032468095.1 Pareas carinatus
AAGCAAAGTCAATGGGGAAGCCAGATTCACTTAACAACCGTGTTACTAATTTAACAACTGCAATGATTCGTTTAACAGCTATAGCAAGAAGGATCATAAAATGGGACAAAACTCATTTAACAAATGTCTCAGCAGAAATTTTGGGCTCAATTGTGGTTGTAAGTTAAGGTACAACTTTAATCCTCTTGAATTTAGAAGTTGAAGGTACTAGGAATATTATTTCAGTGGGTTCCGGAAGTTGAATATTATTTCAGTGGGTTCCGGAAGTGCTGGATGACTGGATTATAGTTGGTAATCTTTGTTGTTGAAAATGTCATAAGTGGTGTGCAATCTAGAAAAAATGTGTGCATGTATGTGTAAGGGCAGGGTGATGTAATGCAGTTAATGACTTTGACAGGATGGCTTAGGAAAATGTTCTTTTTAGGCTCAAAATATATATTTCCACTTACAATGAAAAGTCTATAATGTTTTTGAAAGCTTTTCTAGAATTGGCCTAGGAGAGATGCATCAAGCAAGGAAAAGCAAAAAATCTTAAAGATTGAATTGATTTAATTTCATGATACATTTTATGTGTTAAATATGGAATAGTTCTTAATGTTAACATTGAATCTAAATGAAGCCTGCATGTGACTGTTGAGCTTTGCCTTGACATGGTGCTGAGTTTCATGTAGTTCCATGGAGGTTTTCCATCTAGAGGCCAAAAAGTGATGAAGTTGGGTTTTTTTTCAACCAAGCGTTTTGCATTACTTTGAGGCCTTGTTCTAGTATCTGGAGGAGATTCCTGCACAGGTGGTTGTGCATGTTGGCAATCTTTTTTGACAATTCTTGTAGTTGGTATTAGATTCATGAAAAGTTTGAGGTGATGCAGAACAACATGGCAGCTTGACTTCACTTTTAAGGAAAGAGAAGAGGATTGTGTTACTTCATTAAGTTGCTTCAAAGAGTGCATGGCATGAACCTTTGTGGAAGCCAGACACTTTCAAAGTTTTGCACAGCCATAATGTAAATATCTATTGATATATATCAGTGATGGCGAATCTATGGCATGCGTGCCACAGTGGGCACGTAGATCCCTCTCTGCTGGCACGTGAGCCAAGTCGCCCCAGCATCACCCTAGAGCTGAGCATGCTCAGAAAGGAGTAGCGGCACCAGGCGATGACATCACGGGGCCATGCGCATTCTCAGAAGGAGAGCAGCGGCACCGAGCACTGACGTCACAAGCAGCGACTCGTTAGCCACGACTCATCCGGGCATTCGGTGTCTAAAAGGTTAACCATCACTGATATATACGATGCAGAAATAATATTGAAAAATTAGCAACTACCTGTGATAAATAAGGATAGATGCTCTCACATTGAGGCAGTTCCTTAGCAACAAAATGGAAATGATTTGCCCTCATTTTTTCTGGGAGGTTTTAAAATATTTTTTAGATTCCGAGTTTAGTCTGAGCCCTGGAACTATCTGGTGATCTCTCATCCAAGTTACTATCCATGCATGATCTTCCTTAGCTTCTAAGAACAGGCAGGTTGATCAGATGGTATTACTTGCAGACACAGTGGTACGATTGTATAGTTCTGTGAAATATTAACTCTCACACACATTTTCTTGATTTTTGACTAACTTTACTATTGAATGTTAATAGAACTTCGTTTGAATCTTACTGATATATGAAGGGAACTTGAGTGGAAGGACAACACTAAAGAGTGGTGCCTATTTTGTGCAAGTTTCACTGATCCACAGTCAAAAGCAAACTTAAAATGGAGAAGACGGGGGACAACAGTAAATCTTCTCAACAGTGACAACTCTCAAAATTATTTAAGAACACAGCATAAAATTGACCTGAAAATCACAACCCCAATATAATATCCAGGGAATTGCAGGCCTCTCACCTGTTTAGTGAATGTTTGTGACTCCATTAGCAAAAAAGAATTAGGTAAAAATGGAATATTAGAAGAACAAAATGCAGATAATTGCTTGCTGAGGGAAGAAAAACATTGATTTTTGTCTCAAGTTTGTCAAAAAGCATCTAGATGACTCTTCAGACTTTTGGAGAAATGTTGTACAGATAGATATGTTCAAAACGTGATTTAGGGAGGCTATATGGATGTTCCTATGTCTGGTAGAAACCAAACACTGCATTCCACAATGAGAATCTCATAATTATGACATTTGGAAATGACTTGGCGGCCTCAGTTCCTGGATGATTTGCCATAATTGAAGGAAGGAGGGATTCTGCTTTGCATCAGATTTTCACAGGAGAGGACATCATGCAAGTATGTAAGCAAGTCTTCTTGTAGACAGTAGATATCAAAGTCAACCCCATAGAAAAGTCCTAATAAGATCTAAAATGACTACAGTAGTTTATGTGGGAAAAATTCTCAAATGTTAATGAGCTGAAGCACTTTGTCTTGGAGGAATTGGGCTATGTAATAGTGCGAAAGGCTAGTCACCAATTATTGCAGCTAAAAGTAATGAACCAGCCACTGAATTTAACTGGTAGGCTAATTACTTTCTTATACAGGCAGATTGTATGTTGGATGACTTTGTTTATAAAATCAATTCCAGACTTTGGTATTATTTGTTCATTCGGACTCCCTTTATATAGTATAGCTATAAGACTTGGGTAAAGCAGCAGTCGCCAACCTTTGTGGGTTGGTGGCCCAGCTGGGAGGGGAACCAGGCTGCGTGAGTGGCATCAGCATGTGGCGGGCCAGCACACACGTGCACGCATCCCTTGCGAGTTGAGCTGCTTATGTGGCCCATTTGCCAAGAGGCCACGGCCCTAATGTAAAGCATTCATGGAAAACTATTCAGAAATTCAGATAATCTGACAAGTGAATTTTTTTTAAAAGAACAGCATAAATTGCTATAGTTCCATAACCAATGTTTATTTTATTTATTTATTTATTTATTAGTTCATGTTTGGTAATGAATGCTATTTTAAATATCTAAAATAGGCAATATTATGATCAGCTATAATCACAATTCTGTGGCACAGAAATTGTTTTCATAGATTTGATTTGCAATCTAACATGACAGAGAGAGCTCCAATTATTTTTTATTAAGTGAGACTCAATGTAAGTGAAAAAGTTTTGATTTTTGGTTAGAAGTAGGCATCAGTATAGAAAGTAACCACGTTTGCTATTGGTGAATTGTAATGTTTAGCCAACAATCTGATTCAAATAATTCACTTAAAAGCTTTAGTTAAAAATGTCAGGTGCGAACAACCAGATCTACATAAAAGGAGTTCAATTAGCTGTTTTATTGTTCAAGCCTATACACAGGAATCTTCTCAGAGTGATGGTTTTCACCTGAGCAAGACTAGATAAGGTTCAACATCATTCAAGGGAGTGTCAGACATAGCCCTCTTTTACCCATCTACGGATGCCAGACTAATTCTTCATTTGACACCCCTCCCCAGCCAGTCTCTCCAACAAAAACTAGACAAACCATGATCCATTGGGTCATTTTTTCAGAGATATTTCCTTACCAGATTCTTCAAAGCCTTCAGCCATGGTAGAGCTTCTGATGTACTACTTTCCCTGCAAAAGTTCTTAAAAACTCAGATATTCAAAGATGAATCTGCTTTGAAAATAGCCCAAGTTGAGCAGTATAGCACAATCAAACATCAGGAGTTGACCACAGGAAATGTGTTATGACTTTCTATATTATGTCATAAAATGTTTTATGATAATTTTAATGACATTAAATGTTTTATAACATTTGCCAGATTTCTACTCCATGGAAGTCATAGCTTCCGGATTTTGGACATATTCTGTAAATTTACTCATTTGTGGAGCTACCTTGGTTCAAAAATTGTTACTCTGCAATGCACTGTTTCACCTAGTTAAAGGTTACACACAGGCAGATTTTTAGTAGTATATAGATGTCTTTGGGTAGCGAGTCATTTTTATTACCAGGATTGCTGCAAATGTAAAGTGGAAGTCATATTAGAAGAACATACTTTTCATTTTTTTTCTCACATATAAGGGGGAACAACTCTTTAGTTGTGTAAAGTGTATCAAAAAATAATGGGTATTTTTTCTCAGAATTATTTTAATGCAAATTTGTTGTATTTGATGAAAAAACAAAGATTTATTTAATTTATGTGACCTGGCTGTGGTAGAAAGTGTGGAGAAATTAATCTGAGTGTCAAAATAATATTTTGAAAATATCAGGGTTAAATTTTGAAGGCAATTTAAAATAGCAAGAAAACTCAAAGCCATAAGTTGTGCTGGTTGTACATCGGGTCACTCATGTGACCCACTTGGTTTTTGTAACAGTTGTTAAGCAAATGCAGTTGTTAAGCAAAGCAGTGGTTTGCTACCAGCCTTTTTTGCTGAAAAGTGAAGTAAATGCTGATTTTGGGCAAAACTATCATAAAACGGAGTCATTTGATCATGGGACATTGCAAATGACTGTAAATGTGGGCTGAGTGCCCAACATTTGGTTACATGACTGTGGGGTCATTGGTCATCAGAACTTTGAATCTGGGCCATACGTACTCCCAGGAAAGTCTGGTCATAATGTCAAGGACTATCTGTAATGCCAAGTTGCTGCCTGTAGGAGAAAAGCAGGCAGCGCCAACAGGGTAGAGTTAAACAAGTTATCAGCCTAGAGTTATGTTCCCACAAACTAAGTCCAATCCCTCTTGAATTCTGTTTTGACACATATCTGGCACCAATTTAATACTAAACTTTGGTTGACTAGATTCTTGTGTATAGGTTTGAGCAATAAATCTTCTAACCTGTAACTTAACTTATGATCCTGATTATTTGTGCTGACACTACCTTTATGTAACGAAGGAAAACTACAGTAGTGTTTCCCATCCTGTTGTCCTTCAGATGTATGTTCATTTTCTCTAATCAGATTGGGATCGCAGTGGCATGACATCAATTTGAAAAAGATTGAGCTTCAGACATGCCTTTGAAGTTTGTGGAAACCTTGGCTGTGAGGAAATTTCTTTATTAATTTATTTGTTACACTTGCCTTTATGCTGTTTCAGACAACAGGATTCTGGTGAGCACCGCACAGCAGGAACACAAGACATAATAAAACCATAATAATACAATTTGTAATATTTAATAATTACAAACCAATCAAGTGGTCATATCAACACTTGCCTCAAACCGTAAGATGGGAGGCATATACATTTAACTAATAAATAAATTATATTGAATTCTTGAACTTGGATTTCAGAACCAAGCCAGTTACCCTTTTGAATTGGACCATGCCACAGAACCAAGAAGAGTGCAGTATAAGAGGTTTCTCCAAAGTGATCAATACTCTGTTTCCCCGAAAATAAGACCTAACTGGAATATAAGCCCTAATGCATCCCTTATTTTCAGGGAAACATGAACCCCTAAAATGTTATGGTTGTTATAACTATTATTTGTAGTGCTAGTCAGTCATATTTATTAAATGATTTTCATATAATAAATATTTGGGCGGGTCATTGAAAGTTCATGGAGGGTTCAGTGAACTGAAGAGTTTGAAGACTTCTGCATTATACTGTCCATTGAGCACAGGAACAAAGTCACTTTGGGCCAGTCACACACACTCAATCTAACTCATCTTATGGGATGATTGTTGTGGGGAAAATAGGAGGGATATTTACTGCTTTGAGTTATTTATAAAAATAAAGGCAGGATACAAATAAATAAATAAAGACTGCATTTAGAAGTGTGCAAGTTGTCTGCTGCGTCACCAAGTTGTGGCTCTCATCCCTTCCCACCTCAGCCCCGGTTGACAACAAATACCCTGCTAGATATTGGATAGATCCATGCTGTGCTAAAAGTAGCCACGGATGCCAAGTCGCATCCTGGGTCTACAGTTTTCACTGAGCCATAAAGGCCAAAGAGAATTAGGCTCCAGCTATCAAAACAGACTTATTGGCTTTGGGCTAGTGATCTCTTTCAGCTCCATGTACTTGTCAAGAGGTGTTGTGCTGGGAGAAGGTTGGAGGAGGGTGTGTTGCTTTGACTTTCTGGAAGGAAAAAAAAGTGACACGCAGTACTTAATATATGTATCTATGTATTGTTTATTTGATTTTGGCTTAGCATGTCGTGTTAAATTGGCTAATTGTAAATAAGTCATAAGTCCTATAGCACAGCATCTTGCAGTGTATTTCAGAGTTAGGAGTTGTGGGTTCTAAATATTGTGGACTGACCTCTCTTTGTGTCCATTTTGGTGCTGGTAGGTTAATCCTGGAATTTTGGTTTGGCAATATTTAGTATAAGTGGTGGTTCTGATAGATAGAGCCTGAACCATTAATCATTTTATGGAATTAGCTGTGTATTTTTTACTCCAACTGAAAATTGTGAACTTTGATTAATGTGTGTAGCTGCATCTTGAAAGCAATCAATGTAGCGTGATAAAACCACCTTATTCCTTATCCCCAAGCAGCAGTCCTATTCAAAATAATGAACACAGACCCAGTAGCACTTGTAGGTACCATTATGCTGCAAGTAGTCTTAACTGGGAGAGAGAATTAGTAATTGGAAGAATGTTGACCTTTCCTATGATGTGTGACCTTTGACCCAGGAACAGAATTCAGTTCTGGCTCTCATCTTTTCCTCTGCTCCAATTTAAAAGTGTCCTTGAATATCTTGAACACCTCCTGAGAAGAAATGAGAAATAGTTTTTTTGTTGCAGTATTTAATGAAGATGTTACTTGATTTATTTAAAGAAGCTCATGGCAGAAGTGAGCAGCAATCTTTTTATTCTAGTGCATGATGGGTGGAGGGGATCTAAAACGAAAAGTAGCTAATGTGATCCCAGTTTGCTGATCATCTGGGTCCAGGGGAGCTTGAATAAATCAATGAGAGTGGCGATCTTCTATTTTATCACTCTGGTTCTTGTGTTTAGCGTTACACTTACAAACTGCATGTTGTACGTTAGATCTGTCCACTTCTCCCTCTTCTCTTAATCTTCAGAAAAATGGCATTGCTGGGATGACCCACTACAGATTATTAAATTATGGGATATGGCCATTAGCTAAAGATCAAATGTATGGGACCTTTGGATGTAGACTGAATTTTAATATAATTGCCACCCACTAGTTTTTCATTGGGAAATTATCTAAATCCAAACTACGCTGGCTTGCATGTAAATGTTCGAAGAATGAAATTATTTACTGCATTGTTTTTCTAGCTGTTTACTCTTATAGCAGTTGGTGGTATCTAGCTGTGTTTAGCTGATTTGAAACATTGAGCTGAGTCAGGCCTGCTTAATAGTTGGATGAAAGAGCACCAGGAAATGTCAGGGCTGTAGGCTAGACTGGGAATTAAAGAAATATATTCTGACATAAGACAATAGCAAACAATTTTCCTATTGTTGCCAGGAAAGGAAACTAGATGACTATATCCATGGAAGTCAAGAGACATCAAATTTGACTTAAGGGACCTGGCTCAATTGACCGGCTTGCAAACACTGGTTGTATTGTGTCAAGCTGTAACGTTGCTTGTTTAAACTCAATTTCTCTTTTTAAATGTGACCTTCACCAATATGGCATAATTATCAAGTTATATTGAAACTTGCTTAAGCCCAATTTCAATTTGACTCAGAGGACTCAGAATAAATAAACTTATTAACTAAACAGGTCTGGATTTGTGAGGGTCTTGTCTTTTAAGCTAATTCTGAAAATAGTGACATTCGCTACAAGATGAGTCTAGATTTGACTTGGCTTAGCTATATGTCAAGGCAATGAATTCTAGATCGATAGAGGTGACCTTTGTTTGCTTCCCACCCTCCTATTAGTTTGAAAAGGTGCCCAGTTCAATCTTTCCTTCAAAATGGAGTTTTCATTTGCAAGAGTCGAGGATTCCGCTGCTATGGCGATAGTGCAATTCAGGCCTAAAGAAAAGCAAAACTAAACTCTTTCAGTGGGGCAGGAAAGGGGTGGGATGCAATTTGGATAGGAGAAAGGACAGAGAGAGAGAGAGACACGTCTGTCTCTTTATTCATCCTGGCATCAGGAAACAGGCCTGACGTAGCTGATGATTAAAGGAGAATTGGGTTCTCTTGAGCTACAAGGCCTTGCCTGGAACATAGGCCCTAAAGTAACAGCTTAAGAAAAGTCTCCTCTCCTTCACCGCCCTCTGTTTTAAGCCGCTACCTTCTAAGTTACGTTTCAGAAGTGGTCCAGGTTTAGCAAAGTTGCAGCCACAACTTTGGAAAGTTAACAGGGCACCTAGTCTAAACCAAATTCATGTGACTTAACTTCCTTGCTAGGTGAAGCCCCAGCATTTATTTTAATGCCACTAACTTTTGCATGCAGTCACTACTATTAAGGGAGCATGTGACAAAATCTCTGCATCAATAAGGAAACATGAAGGAAGAGAATATCTTCTCAAGAAACTGCAGATTAACCCCCCCCTTG
The DNA here is from genome assembly GCA_032468095.1 of Pareas carinatus. Classification (NCBI taxonomy): domain Eukaryota; kingdom Metazoa; phylum Chordata; class Lepidosauria; order Squamata; family Pareidae; genus Pareas; species Pareas carinatus. The sequence continues at coordinate 77,471 of JANHFO010004336.1, forward strand.
ATCTAATGCCCTGTGAAAAATGAAAACAAAGGTTTTTGAGGAGGTGGGCTAAGTTGATTTTCCTACACGAGACCTGCAGAACCATGTCTGAACTGAAGTCTGCAGAGCGTGGCTAGAGGAAAAAATGGAATGGGAACACAACTTGGGTGTAACACTTTGCCAAGTGATCAAAAGTACCCAAAAGGAGGCAGTAGTGACTGGCCTCTTAACCTTCTCCAGGTCCTTCTCCTTTTCCTTTCTCTGCCTAGCTCTGTATATTCTTTTCCTAGCATGAATTCATTGCCCTCTTTATGCTATTCATCCTGTTTGGCAAAGCTGTGCAGAGATCTGAATTTCAAGAGCCCTGTGTGATTCTGAGTGCACACAGGCACTTTTTTTTGGCCCTGAGCCCAGGAAAAGTCACATCTGTTTTAAGATGCTACTGACAGATGTTACATGTGCACCCATACAATCTCCCAAGACCCACTTTCACAGATCAGTGCATAGTAGGACTCTTTGGCATTAGGTTGCTTCTGTGCTTTGCATATTATTTACACCATTTAAACAGATATTTTCTTCTGGGTTTTTTTTTGGTAACTTCGGTCTGTATATGCACTTTTGAGTAGGTCTTGACTCCCGATAATAACATAGAGAAGTCCCTGCAGTTTTCTTAGTAGTATTTTCAAAAGTGGTTTGCCTTTGGTGCTTTCTCGGTGCTGAGAGTAAGTATTTGACCCAATGTCACCCACCTGGCTTTGAGTCTTAAAGTAGAACTAGAACTCCCAGTCTCCTGATTTCTAGCTCAGTGCCTTTAACCACTTTACCATATTGACTCTTCCAATGCTACCCTTGAATGTATTTCTGATATTTGTTGAGGCCCTTAAAGATTTGATAAAGATGAAAACCCAGTTGTACTATTAAGTTATCTTATTGTATTTTCTGAGCCATGGTTTTCAATGAGGATTGTTTCTTGGAGTCTATTTCTTATAGTCAAACCAAAATGGCTGAACAAAAAAACCATAGATGGAGATGGTCCCTAGGGTATTTGATTTCTAGTCCTTTCTCTAGTCACCTTGGCTTAATGAGTTTTGCAAATCTTCATTCTGTGGTGGACATTCTGGTGGTACAGCCACAGAGAGTTGAGATCCCTACTTTTTTCTAAAGTTTTTGGACTGCCTTTTGTCTCCTGCTCTTTCTCATCCCTGCCTCTTGTAGGGGGAAACTTCAGCTAAAATATTTACTGTTGCTTTCTATGTTTTTTAGTTGAGGTCGGTCTGCATAAATGCCAAAAGATCATCTTGTACAGCTTTGCCCACCCGTTCCTGATAATATTATATATTTATATTTATTAAATTTTTATACCGCCCTTCTCCCCGAAGGGGAGACTTATAATGGAAGACTTCTTCCTGTTCCCTTAACAAGGCGGTTCTTCCACTGGGAATTATTGTTATGAAAGATGGTTGTGAGGCAGATGTCACTTTCCTAGATTATAGCAATGAATGAGAGCTACAGTATTTATCACTCACGGGTAGGGATGGAAGCTGTCCTAAACTGACCAGTTGTTTGTGAATGGTTTTGCCTTGAAGTAATTTTCCCTGGTTGAGATTGCAGAATCTCAATAATTAGAGAAAAGTACAGAAGAGTTAAAATGGGGAATGAAATTCAATAGCCTTGGTCATATTTGGGAACAATTTAATAATAGATTTTCATTCTCCATAAATTCAGTTTAATGTTATGCTCTTACAAGAGATCCCGGAAAGCAATAAGAATTAGTAAATTGCCTGTTAACTTTTTGATGTAGCTCTTGTGCATCCAAGTTGCCTTCCATCTGATTTTATATACCCATTTATTTTAATTTAATTAAACAGTAAAGTACTATTGCTGTAAAGCAACATGCCAGTTTTGAGTATCATCTTTATTTAAATGACCTAAGCATTCTTAGATAACTCTTTCAAAGTATGACCACCTGTCCTTCAAAATCAAAGATACGATAAGGTGGTAGGCAGCATTTTGAAGGTTTAGAATAATGGAATAATGGAGAAGAGATCACTGAATTCAACAGAGAATAATCTCACCAGTTTGTCTTCTGAAAAATGGCACTATAATTGGCTGTATTCTCCATGGCAATTTTGCGAGAATGTCCATGAATTGCATCAAAATTTCAGATGTTCTCATTCACTGACAAATATTGTGAATTGTAAATTTTCACAATGTGTGGACAGAGTAAGTGAATAAATTAGTTTGTTTTAGGATTGTAAGTTTTATCGTTCCTAACTGATTGTAATCGTAGTTTACCATTTGAGTGATAGGTAAATATAGCAAACATTTTATAGGTTTCCTGGTTTAATCCTAATTTATTTTTGTATCGTGCCCAAACATGAAATGTTAGAAGAGAAACTTAACTGCCAGACCGAATCTGGTTTGTTTAACAAAGTGTGTCCTGGTTTAAATTATGAAATCAGGATGAGCATAGGAATAGGAAAACCACAAATAACTTTACTTAGGCATGTTGCATGTTTTTGTACAAGACCTTTAAATGGTGCATTGAACGAACTGATTGCTCTAGTAATAGCAGGATGATCTCCGAAGGTCAGTTTCAGGTGATCTATATGAACATACCTATCAGGGTAAACCGAATCCATTTTCTCATCCACTTTCTTGTTTGCTATGACAAATAGTCTTGATTCTTATTTACTAAAGGGACATTAATTTGAGAGATGCAAACACTGCTTCTTAGTTTATTGGTCATACTTGTCAGAATATATTTGGAACCGAGTAGGCATTTTAGGAGTATTGATTGATTGATTGATTGATTGGATTTATATACCGCCCTTCTCCCAAAGGACTCAGGGCAGTGTACAGATATTATGAAATGAGGAAATAAAATAAAAACTCAAATTGATCCAAACTAAAATTTACAATCTTCATAAAACAATATTAATACAACATGCATGAAATGTTATACAGTATGTTTCTGGTGATCTTTCTGACTTTTAACATTGTTAGCCTTTTGCTTTTCTTTTTTGTGAGCATAGTGTGATCTAAACTTGCTTATCTTGTAATTTTGTGTTTAGCATTTCAGAGTTTAGTGTTG
>JANHFO010004337.1:19293-34917 GCA_032468095.1 Pareas carinatus
CCACATATTGTAAGCTATAACTTTGTTTATTGTTGACCAATAAAAATTTTTATTATAAAAAAAAAAAAAAAGAAAGGCACAATGAGTACAGTGTGCCTCTATGCATGGCTTTCGTTGACTATGAAAATGCGTTTGACTAAGTATTTCAGCAAGCAATAATTAATGCATTTCTCAACCCGAGGTATAGACACTGCTTACATAAACAAACAAAAAAATATACAATGTCATTATGAGAGTAAAAGGATTGAAATGGAAATGGTCTGATTACATAGCAAGAAGAACTGACGGAAGGTGGACCAAGGCAGTGAAAGAATGGATTCCACTTGATAAAAAGCATCCTCCAAATTGACCTGAAACAAGATGAAGCAATGGCATCAGCAGGCATTAGGTGGATCCAACTGGCAAAGGAAAGCTCAAGACCGCATTGGTTGGAAACACAAGGAAGAGGCCGCCATCCTGCAGTGGATAGACAATGCCTAGAATGGTGATGATGACACTCCTGAAGAAATGGCTTTTGGCATTCCTTTCCCTTCTGGAAGTCACTGTGAGGAAAAGGCTTCCAGCAATTTGCATGCCAGGCAGGAGGGTCAAGCCCTGCAAGCTTCTCCCCTCAAAACTTGAGGTGTTAAGAAAGAAAACCTCAAGAACGTCCAGGAGGAAGATACGCCCGGCCTTGTCAACCAAGTTAACATGTTTCATCTGCCAGATGGGAACAACTGCCAGAAAATTAGTCTAGTTGGTCAGCAAGTTAGCAACAGTTTAGGAAGGATTCCATGGATGGAAATCTTAAAGAGGAAACAACTCATGAAACTGTGGGCTGAATAACCAAGAACAGCAGTCTTACCAGAAGTAAATCAAACTGTAAAAGCAAACTAGGGGAAATTGGCAGAAATAGAAGTCAGCACAGCTATTGAATTGTTTATGTTCATAAAGCAAGAATCTATTTCTTGCCTCAGAAACAACAAATTCTATAATGAAATAAGTAAAAGATTGAAACAAAGAATCATTGAGCATGTAGAACAACACAAAAACACAGGATAAGGTGATCTGCATTCCAAAGAGACAGCTAGCACAAGCATCAAATGATGCAAATAGTGTAGTAGCAAATATAAACAGTAGCTCACTGCAAAAACAAACAAATCAAGTAATGTACAACACAGCTGTATATAAAACTGAATACCTGGAATGCAAACTAAATGAAGATGAGGCAAAAAAGGCAAACAGTGCACCACAAAATGAAAGATCAGGCTAGAAAATAAAATAATCAAACTGTAATCAGATGTAAGCAGAGTAGAACTGCTGAAAGAAAAGAACTTGAAGAACAAAAAGACCAAATAATACTGGATCAAGAAATATCACCTAAAAGCCAGGAAGACTGAGGAAGCACTGAAAATAACAAAGCAGCAAATAACACTCTAGCCAAGAAGATCAGCAGATACAAAGCTCAAATTGCAACTTATAAGCAGACCCTCCAATTTCAATCCAAAATGTTTCTACCAATTCATCAATGGAGAGACTGTAGTGAATCAATCACTAACTGACAAGGAAGAAGCAGTGCAGTTCTCTAGCAGATATGGGATAACCCAAAGAAGTACAGCATGGAGGTGAATAAGAACAAACAATAAACTGAAAGGAAAGAACCTGGAATAATAGCAAAAATGGTAGAGAAAAGAGAAAGGAAGATCAAGAATTGATCTTGGTGATCAGCACCAAGTGAAGATGAACTGCATGGTTTTGGGGTTTGTTTTTTTTTAATCTGTACCCATTTGTTGCCAAGCAGTTTAAGAAGATACTGCAAAGAGTTGAAATTGAAGAGTGGTTAACTTCTGAGAAAACCTACCTGATATTGAAAGATCCAGAAAAAAGGGCAGCCTCCTGCAACTACAGGCTGATTACCTGCTTACCAACAACTTCCAAATTACTAACTGTGGTAGCTGACACAGTCCAGCAGCATCTAGTTGAAAATAATCTCTTTCAAGCTGTTCAAACATCAGAGGAACAAAAGATCAAGTCTTAGTTAACAAGATGATTCTGGAAAATTGCAAGAGAAGAAAGATCAACTTGAAGGTAGTGTGAATGATTACAGGAAGGCTTTCAACTCCCTGCCACATGACTGGATAACCAAGTGCCTAGAAATAATAGGAGTCAGTAGAAACTTCGGACATTTTGTGTAAAGATTGATGGCACATGGCTGCTGGTGATCAAATGATAGAGGTTAAGATCAAGAGAGGAATACTTCAAGGAGATTCACTATCACCAGTACTGTTTGACATTGCATTGATTCCTCAATACTGAATTGATAGCCATGGCTATCAAACATCAAAAACATTTGCTAGTCTATCTTACCTGCTTTACATGGATAATCTGAAACTATATGGAAAAGCATCATCTAAAATAGTATCACTGCTCAAGACTGTTCATATATACAACCAAGATATTGCAATGGAGTTTGGATTAGACAAATGTGCCATGCTTACCATGAAATGGGGAAAAATAGTGAAAGCTGGTGGAATCAAGATGCCCTATTGAAATAATATCAAGAGTCTGGATGAAGATGATCACTATAAACACCTGGACATCCTTCAAGATGACAACATCAAGCACAATGAAGTCAAGAAACCAGTTAGAAATGAATACAAGAGAGTGAAAAAGTTCTTAAAATCCAAACTCAGTGGAGGGAATACCATCAAGACGATCAACACCTAAGCAATTCCACTCATTAGAAACACAGCTGGGATAGTTGACTGGACTCAAGCAGAATTAAAGGCCCTGGATAGACTATGGATAATTTGATAATCCTTGCTTTAAGAAGAAATAAACAGCTTTCTCTAACCAGAGTATAAGTAAACAAGTAAATTTTAAGGAGAACAAAATAAACTTACACACAGAAATTTTAGTCTGAAAAGTGTGTGTGTGTTGGTGCCTAATATCATCTTATAGCAGCTTTATAGTAAGATAGATTGAACAATTCATCACAAAGAGATTTACTTCCCAAGTGAGTTATTTCCACATTTATCTCTACAATTGATGCAAATGATTGTATAAATGACTGACTGTAGTTTGGTGAATCATTCCCCCAAATTCATTTATGACACAGATTTATCAAATAACACCAATCTATGGAATTTGGTACTAAACCCAATGGTAACCATAAGCATGAAGTTTATGATAATATTCCAGAATGTAGTCGTTTTAATTAAATGAGAAACATAATAAAAATGGAAAGGATAAGTTGGTGATCCAACAGGACTTCCTACATTTAGTAAAAAAATGAGTCACTGTTTTGTGTGTATGTGGTATCTTGAAGTCAGACTTGACTCCCAGCAACTTCCTGGATAAGTCCCTGCAGTTTTCTTGATAAGTTTTCAGAAGCAGTTTGCCTTTGCATCCTTCCTAGGGCTGAAAGATGGTGACTGGTCCAAGGTCATACTTTTGCTCCAAGATGGAACTAGAACTCACAATCTCCCGTTTCTCCTTCCAATTGAAACACTTTCTATGTTCCCTAATACTACAGAGAGGAAGCATTTGTGACTGTTTATACTAAAATAGTTGACAAGAGAAACAAAGAACTTGCTGCAACCCCCACATAACATTTCCCTTTTACTCCTCAGTGGTAGAGATGCCCCTGAATTTGTGTACTACCTGGATTCTGAATCCAGTTTCTACCATGCAGTTCCAAGTTTGAAAAAGAAAACCTCTGTGCATGGCACAGATCTATAATATAGTATGGCATCTTGATTGCATTAGATTCCTGATCTCTTCAGTGCTGCTACATCTGCAAATGAACATATCGTTTAGTTAGTTTGTTAGTTATTGATCTACATTTCCTTTTCCATATACATTGTCCAATATTTTTTCCTGCAAAATCCCCTAAAAATGGGGAATCAATGTATTTTGCTTGAGTTCACATATCAAAATTTAGAAGACAAGAAGTTATTATTCATTCAGTATATGGCATGTCATACATCAACTAGCAATATAAATTAACATTTTTTCAACTAAATTAGTAGAATACAATAAAATATAATTGTCAAAAAGATCTATATTCAAATATTAATGTTTAGGCCATCTAGCTATTGAAGTGCAACATTGTTTATATTAAAAAAGATCAGATACTGGATCAGTATAAGTGCTCAGCTTATAGCAAGTCACAATGCAATCTATAGGTTGATGTAGGACTCCACAGTTACACTGATAGAAGGATAGTATGCCTCATTTATACAGAGAGTTTTGTCAGAGGCCGTGTGAGCCTATTCAGGATTGTCCATTGCTGATGTGGTAGTTCAAAGTCTGGCCCTTTCTTTGTGGGGTCATTTATACGTTTTCCTGTGTCTGGATGTTCAGTGACCCCTTTGGGAATTGATGTCAAAGTTGTTGGGAAGATGTTGAGCAATTGCCAGTGGGGGCTTCCTGGATCTGAATCTTCCTGCTGATTAATGAGAAAGGTCAGCAGTTAGGAGTGAATAATTCACATTTTTTTCTGTATTGTTTTACTACCGTGTTTTCCCAAAAATAAGACATCCTCCAAAAATAAGACCTACCTACATTTTTGCCTCTTGGAGGAATAACACCTCCCCCTCGGGCGACTCCTTACCTGATTGAGCAGGGTGCAGAGAAATGGGGTGGGCTGAAACCTGCAGCGCTCCGAATCCGCACATTTGCAGCCAGCCGGGAGGTTTAGAATTTGTGCACTTGCCGGCTCCTGGAAGCACTTCCAAAGCACTTCTCAGCTGTCTCCCAAGTGTCTGCAAGCATGCAAATTCGGAGCGCTGCAGGTTTCAGCCCACTCTGCAGAGAAATTTGCGCGCTTGCAGACACCCTAGAGACAGCTGAGAATCACTTTGGAAGCCGGCAAGCACTCGAATTCTGAACCTCCCGGCTGGCTGCAAACATGCGGATTTGGAGAGCTGCAGGTTTCAGCCCACCCCATTTCTCTGCACCCCGCTCAATCAGGTAAGGAGTCGCCCGGGGGGAGGGAGGTGTTATTTGGGGGTGGGCGAACTACCGTGTTTCCTGAAAACTAAGGCATCCCCCAAAAATAATATTTTCGAGGAGGTCTTATTTTCGGGGGATGCCTTATATTCCTCCGAGAGGCAAAAATGTAGGTAGGTCTTATTTTCGGAGGATGTCTTATTTTCGGGGAAACACGGTAGTAAAAGAATACAGAAAAAAATATGAATTATTCACTCCTAGCTGAGACCTAGTGCTCTTTTGGGAGCAAAAATTAATATAAGATAGTGTCTTATTTTCAGGGAAACACAGTAGTGTGTCTTGCCTTTGTAAAGTTGGCGGCACTATATAGCTCAGAACAGGAAACCAACAAGTTGGAGTGGTTTTAATACATTTGCTTATAATCCTCATGACGTGTTGAGCCTGGTGACTAATTTACTAGTATGGCAGCTATCAAACCATACAGGGGCACAATATTCTTCTGCGGAGTAGACCAACACTAGGGCTGATTTGCTGAGGTTGGCAGTTGAAGCTCCCCATTTAATTCCACCTAATTTCTGAAGTATGTGACTCCTAGTATTAATTTTTGCTACTGTTTTCTCTAGGTGTTTCTTGTAGGGAAGCGTTCAGTCCAATGTTACTCCAAGGTACTTTGGATGGGAATCATAGGGGAATAAGTTGTTTAAGTACATCTTCCAGGTGTCATACGCTAGTTTGTTGTTAAGGTGGAAGCATGTAGTTACTGTTTTGCTGGTGCCAGGAAAAAGTCTCCCGTCAGTGAAGAATTTTCCCGAGATTTTAAGATCTTTGGACAGGAGGCTGTCTGCCACCTCCATGTGTTTTTCTTGTACTGCTATGGCCAAATCATCAGCGTATCCAAATTTGCATCCCCTTGTTGCTGGCATATCTGATATACATATAGGTTGAATAGTCTAGGTGCCATTACAGAGCCTTGTGGGAGGCCGTTGTTTAATCTTCTGTCCTTACTAATGATGTCCCCCATTATTATCTGAAAGGATCTATCACTCAGTACGTTATGTATTAAGTCAATAGAGATTTTGGCAGGGAGTAATATGGCACAGTTTTTGTATGACAACCCATCCTTCCAAACTCTATTCATATGCCATAGTTAGGTCTATAAACATGACCATGGTTTTGAGGCCGTGTTGGAATCCTGCTTTAATATAATATAGTATAGCTTGTTGGACTTAGCCCTTGGTCTACATAGCTACGGTCTTGTCAGAAGCTGGCTTGTTCCATGGGCAGATATTCATCTATTAGGGACCTATTCTATAATTAATCTTTCCAGGAGTTTGTAGGAGCTCAAAAGGGCGATTGGGCAGTAGCTTTCAACTCTATCTTGAGGTTTGCCAGACTTCAGGAGTGATCTTATTTGTTTTTTTTTTAATTCTGATGGTAGGCAGCCATTGGAAACTATGTCTGAGCAGAATTTACCAATCAGATTCCATGTATACCTTTTGGAGTTTATCAGGAATTCTGGATGAATGCCATCAAAGTTTGGTGTTTTACCACATCTCAGACTGCCAACGTCAGTGTCAATTTCCTTTACGAAGAAGGAACAATAGTACTCAGAAAGCATTTGACTTGACTGCTAAAAAGCTGAGAGTACTTTCTTGATGAGAGTGGACTGTCCTTTCACTCCTAAAGCTTCGGAGAGAGATACCACTCAAGGGGCTATTTGGACAGGAGTGTGTTGTGAAGATTATCTAGCTCCATTCAATTTCCTTAATAGGCTTCAAGCTTTCCTGCTTAGAGAAGTATCTTATAGGCAAGAAGTATATTATCAGTAATGAAACTTGGTAATTAGTTCATGGTTAATGTGTGGTTATGATTGGATAAAATGTGCGGGGCCCTGTCACCCAATGTTAATGCTGTTACAGATTGACAGGTCATTTATGGTGGGGGAAAAGTACTTTTTGATAATTTGTTGGAAACATTAGCATATAAATGGCTCCTGGATGTACAAAATGCTATCTGACTGTTTCTAAATCTAAATTGCTGAGATGTTGAACTAGCAGTTTAGCATTTTGTTCCTATTATACACTGATGACATATCAAATTTAAACAATATTCAGATTTGATTCTCATTTGCAAGCATTCTCCCTTCTTGTTAAAACACCAAGAGTTATTAAATCAAGAGCCCCACAAAGCTCTTACCTTATGAAAAGGCAGTGTTCAAAGGTGTAACAGTCCTGGTCAAAGCAAGTGACTTTTGACATGGCCGAGATTTCTTATGATGAATTTCTGTTCTTTCATTCATGTTCTCCAATTAAAGTAAGCAGCCCTTTCAAGAAGAGAAATGAAGTAGTCAACCCTTTAAAAGTATTATTTAAAAAACAACCTAAAGTGAATGAAAGTTTTCTTTGTTATCACATATCCTCACTAAGAAGAGAATCCTTTAAGTATAAATCCATTTTTTTAACTAGGATGGTATAATATAAAAGAACATGGTCTTCTCCTAAGTCATGAGGTGATTGGTAGCCTTCAACTGCATTTGATATGTGAATCTAATTGTAGCTGCTTGCTGTCATGTGTGGATTGGGCCATTATGGCTTATTTAATGAAGCATCACCTTAACAATGATTCAATGTGATTCAGATGAATCCAGCCACTTGTATTTATGCAGTGGTTTCAATCCTCAGAATGGCTAATGTCAACTTGGTGCTAAGCTATAGCAACAACATTTTGCCTTTCTGATTGTGTTTTCCCTCTCTTTTATACCTTATTGGGTCAGGTCAGAGCCAATCTGAGCCAGTCTTCCTAAAGCTATCTACTTTCCCAAGACTTAAAGACTATTTCAGCCACTATTGTTTCTATAATGGTGCCAGGTGCAAGAAATCAGGAGCCAGGATAGAGTTCAAAAGTGCTACAAGTTTATTTCATGCTATTTATATAGAAGAATCTGAACTACTTAAGGGTCAAGGCAAATTGGTGACAAATAAAAGTCAACGGACTTCAAGGGGGCTGAATTTAGGTTTCTCCCAGGGGTGCAGAGACTCTAGATTGATGATGCATTTGACACTGTCCTTGGGCTCAGCCTGATCATCTCCTACAAATGGCTTCTGACAATTCCCTTCAAGATCACTTAAAGTGCCTAAAGTGCAGATCTATCTCCACCTACTGAGAGTCTTCTTCCTAGAACTCAATAAGATCTCCTTCCTTCTGAATAGACACCCTACAATTTCAAGGGCACAACCATAATTTCTACAATGGATGCGAAATAAGAGAGAGGGAGTTTGTCCCTGATACAAAATGCACCAGTTGTGTGTGTTTTTGGTAAAGCACACATTATATCTCTGCTTCACAGCCTGTATTGGTTACCATTTTTTTCTGAGTACAATTACAGGTGCTGGTGTTGATCTTGAAAGCCCTATATATGTCTAAATGCTATTGCTTTTGCTACATGGCATGGAATCAGATTTTTTGAAGCACTACCTCTTCCCAATTTTATCTGTGCTCCCCACCAGATCCAATAAAATGGGGATGGTACTGGTCTGTTGTCTAGGGAGCTGCGTTTGGGCCCTAGACTGCAGTTTTTTTCTGCTGTTGCACCCACATTGTGGAATCTTCTACCCCAGGGGTCCCCACCCCACCCCCAGTCTGTGGATGGACACCGATCTACGCAAGCAAGCCAAGTTCCATTAATAGGATGCAGGCAGCACACAAAAGCACCCCAGAACTGGGAACAAAGCTTATCTGAAATAGGAATTTCCAGCCATTCCTTTTTACAGAGATATGATCTTGTTTGGATGTAAATACTGAACAGCCTTTTAGGTTTCACTTTACACAGAAAAGTCTACATCCTGACATTTTGTATGTCCTTTTCAGTTTCAGAATGACACCCTTTGGAACTTTCAGCAAGCTTCAAAAATAAATATAAAACCTTTATTGAAGCTTTCTCTTCCAGAAATATTTAGGAATTTTGCACAAAGTCGAGCAGGCCACTTTAGAAACGAGGTATCTCTGCCTGGCTTATTAGTCCCTCAGAACAGAGGTCTCCAACCTTGGTCCCTTTAAGGCTTGTGGACTTCAACTCCCAGAATTCCTCAGCCAGGGACCATGGTTAGAGACCTCTGCTCCAGAACAATTGTCACAAGCCTTAAAGGGACAATGGTTGGAGACCTCTGCTCCAGAACAAATGCGCGTGGAAGAACTTTGTTATAATCAATTTATTATTGCTGCACAACTGTTTGTTATCCCTGCTCTGCAAGTCTTCTGAGCTATATCACTTGACTGCAGTAACATACTCCATTTATTAAAAATGGACAAGTTCTTCTAATAAACTCCAACATTGTTCAGTATACAACCAAATGTTTGTATTAAAAAAGTACAACTTTTCTCCAAGATCCATCTTCCTAGCATTCCTCCAGGGATTTGAATGTCTCACAATCCTTCCTGTGTTCTCATTTTTCTCTGTGCATGCGTCTGTTTATCAGTGACTCATCCTCACTTTCCTTACTCCTCCAAGCGTTCTGCATCACTATATTGCCTCATCACTACATTCAGTGCTGGTTCCCAGCACAGGGTCTAAATCATGAAGCTTTTCCCAGGGGATTTTTACTCCCGGTTCATGCATATTACTACTCATCTCATGCTCCCTTCAAACTTCAGCCCCTACTTCTCCCTACCATCATTCTCCTCCCAATCATCATTCTCAGGGTTTTTTAAACAGCTGACCAAGTTTTGAAGGCCTTATGTTTAAATTCATGAACTCAGATGCTCCTTCAATCATGCTTCCGACATCCTGTCACCACCATAATTTTGAAGCTACTGAAAAATCTCCTGCCAGGTTACATAGGGCTTATATTGCATTTTCAATAGACAAACAAACAGGTCATGGTGGTACAGGTGAAAGCAAAGAACTAATACAGAGTAGGCAACCAATGGCACTTTCCTCACAATCTGCAGTGCTTTCAGGGAAGCTGGGACTTGTAGTTGTTCAGCAATATCTGGTGTAGAATGCCACAGGTTGCTCATCCTTATGCCATCAAGTTATTTTACTTTCTAAGAAAGAAGAGAGGAAGGAACCACTCTTCATGTGCTGAAATGTGGAGGAGGAGGGACTTGAGGACAGAAGCTGTTTGGCCCAAGGGTCAGGGCAGTGATCAGGTGCCCGGACAATTTATTCTTTTGGCTTGAAAGACAATGAACTCTGTGCTAAATAAAGGGATTTTAACTTTTATTATTAGCTCAAGGAAACCGATTGAAAAGCATAAGATGAAAAGCATACCTACCAAGCAAGATAATACCCAAATCTCTTACAAGCTGCCAGGAGCTCCTTAATAATGACAGCAGAGATACCCCTAAATGTCAAATGTCCCCAAATCCTCCCATTCAAAGAAACTCTCGAAGCAAGGCATCTTCAAAAGTTCATTGATTTATTAAGAAGGTAAGAGCCACAATGAAGTGAAGCTGTTTCTTGGGTTTCCCCTCCCCTCAGCATAGATATTATAAACAGCTCTTTTCCCCACAGAAATGAAACTACTGGCAGTCACGTGCTACAGATAATAGGCAGTATGGTATGTTGTAATTATCATCCATCTGAAAAGATGACCTTGGACTAGCTCTCTAGAAATATGTCAACAACCTTAAACAGTTGCATTCCCACCAGGAGATCTAAAACAGCTTTTCAAAAACAGCCCCTCTCCCTCCCCCTTCTCCTAGCATTGGCAGATTTAAAGCAAAGGGTTCAGACTGACAGGATTAGAACAGAATTTGATATTCAGTTTTTATCACAGCTTGGCACCATGACATCACGACCCTGCTACAATCAGGACATTTGATTGTCTAGCACATAGCTCTGGGATGGGACTCGAAAGTCTGTAGACTTTCACTTCAGGAAAAGGAGGTAAATAAATAATGGACAACACCTTCCATTCATTTCTAATCAGATACACAGTGTTAATATTCGAAAGATTCCTAGAATCCCATCTTGTTACAAGAACAGAGAACACTATGTGAAATCCGATTTCACCAACAGCTCCACAAATTTGGGAACAGGACAGAAGTGGGAAAGAGCTGCTTTTACTATGCTGAAAACAAAAGGGAGGAACCAAGGGAAGAAATCAATAAAAGCCAAGATCCAACACTCCAAGCTAGAACAAGAGCAGCCAGAGCAAAACACGGCAACCTAGATGGCTAACCCAAATGACATATGTACTTGTAATGTGAAAGGACTAAATCACCCCTACCAAAGAAAAAATATTTTCAATAACCTAAACAAAACTAAAAAAGATATAATGTGTATTCAAGAAATGCATATATCACAACCTCACCACAAACTACTACAACAGCCCAAACTGGGCAAACTCTACTACTCTTCTATGGTGAAACACACAAAAAAAGAAGTTGTCATATATGTAAAAGACCATATTCAATCAAAACACATTTACAATGACAATGAAGGCCAGATATTAATGGTCCAAGTGAATACAACAAAGCAAATTTTTTTTACTGGTGACGATATATGCACCAAATATAGGCCAAGACCGATTTTACCAGTCTTTGCACAATAAAATTCTGGAATTAAACTACCAACATATATGCCTCACAGAAGATTTTAACTGTACTCCCAACAAGGAACTGGACTATAAATCAAATAAACTAAAAAAAAGAGGAATAAAACAAGCACCTAAATCGTTAAGTAGGATGTTACAAGAATTCAACATGTGCAACATATGGAGAGAAAGAAACCCAGAAGCCAAATAATTTACTTTCTTTTCCAATTACCACAGTTCATGGTCAAAACTGGATATGATTTGAATATCTTCCAAACTACAGCAAAATATAACACACATAGAAATAGAACCGACAACATGGTCAAATCACAAACTGGTTTCACTATCTTGGCAACATATCAAAACAACTAACAGATGGACCCTCCAAAAATCAATCCTCAAGGATGAAATTTTTATAAAAAAAGCAGAGAAGAAAATGTCACTTTTTTTCTTGAAAATTCCAAAGAAGAAACCCAATCCCAAATAATCTCGGACACCGCAAAGGCCTACTTTCGGGGCCTGGCTATCAGTTACAAGGCAAAAAAAAACACAAAGAAAAAGTACAAAATTATAACAGCCTCAAAGAACAACTAAAAAAGATAGACCTTAAGTTAGTCAAGGCCCCAGACTCAAAACAACTTCAAAAACAACAAAAATTAATCAAGGACAAAACTAATCTAATTGAATCCGATAAAATGATGCACCAAATTAAAAAAGCCAAACAATCTTTCTTTGAACATGTCAATAAATCTGGAAGATGGAAAAAAAGGGAAAAAAAGAAAAAACAAACTATAATATGACTCACAGACCGAAATGGCCAAAAACAATACAAACAAGAACATCTTAAAAATATAGCCAAAAGCTATTACGATAATTTATATCCAAAGGAAGAAAGACTCAAAGAGAACATAGTGGAATATCTTACCAAAAATAAACCTACAAAAATCAAAGAAAACTTTAAGACTATCCTCAACCAGGAAATTACTCTACACGAAATAACTTTAGCAATTAGAAAACAGAAAACTGAAAAAATGCCAGGGCCAGACAGCCTCCCAGCCGAAGTCTATAAAACCTTTTTAACAAGCCTAACTCAACCTCTTACTCAAATCTGCAACAATGTACTTTTTGAACAAAAAATTCTCAGATCCTTTCTACAAGCAAATATCACGCTAATACATAAAGAAGAGAATGATCCACACCAGATAAAAAACTACCGACCAATATCACTTCTCAATACAGACTATAAAATATTTGCAACTATCATGGCCAACAGAATTAAACTCTGGCCCAACACCTACATTCACCAAGATCAGAATGGATTCCTAACAGAAGGACAAATTTAAAATAACTTAAGAATGATAATAAATGCCATGGAATACTACAGACAACATCCAAGTAAAAAGCTGACAATTTTATTCCTTGATGCCCAGAAGGCCTTTGATAATGTGGATGGCAATTTATACTGTTGCAATTGTAATGTATAGATGTAGATGAAATTTTCTTGAATATTATTAGAGCAATTTATAAGGACCAGGAGGCAAAAATTATTATTAATGGTGAATATACAGAAGGGATAAAAATAAACAAAGGAACTAGTCAGGGGTTTCCACTATCACCCCTTATATATATATATATATATATAAGGGGTGATAGTGGATTGAAAATTAATAAACAAAATACTAAAGTAATAGCAAAGAAAATTACACCCAAAGAACAAAAAGAGTTACAGATAAATATGGAGATCCAACTAGCAGATAAAGTAAAATATTTGGAAATTTGACAGCACAACCAACATCCCTTAAAAAAGATAACTATGATAAGCTCATAAGTCAAATTAAAATAGACTTAGAAAGATGGGGGAATTTAAAACTATCCCTAATGGGTAGAATAGCCTCAGTCAAAACGAACATTTTACCAAAACTCATGTCCTTATTTCAGACAATCCCAGCTAAATTAAATAAGGTCTTTTTCAGTGATCTAAATAGATGTGTACTTAAATACATATGGGAAGGAAAAAGACGTAGAATCAAACTATCTAGCCTGCAAAATAAGAGAGAAAATGGGGGATTTGGGCTACTAAATTGGGCAATGTATCAACAAGTGGCAATTCTAACATGTATAAAAGAGTGGGCAACATTGAATAACAAAAGATTATTAACAATAGAGGGCCATGATCTTCAGTTCGGATGGCATGCATATTTAGGCTACGACAAAAACAAAATCAATTCATATTTTAATGACCAATACATAAGGGAAAATTTAATGCATGTTTGGGATACAATTAAAAAGAATATCTACCATAAAATCCCCAACTGGATATCAATTATAGAGGCATTTACATGTCCAAACGTAAGAACAACAAACAAATGCCATACATATAAAGAAATATTAGACAAAGGTGGGAAACTAAAATCTAAAACAGAATTCCAAAAATTAGGCTTCGACCTCACAACATGGGCACACAATCAGATTAGCACAAGATATAATACTGACTTGAGGAGAGGTGACATTTTTAGGCAACAATTAGAATTTGATATTACTTAATTCAGAAACAAAACAGATAAAAAAACTATACAATTATTTGTTGACAGCACAAAAAGATAAAAAACAGATTTAAAGAAATACTGAACAATGGCAGGCAAATATAGGAAGGGCGATTGATTTGGAGGAATGGGATCAAATCTGGAAACAGAACTATAAAATAACGATGTCAACAGCTTATAAAGAAAATCTGTATAAACTATTTTACAGATGGCACATGACCCCAGATAGATTGACAAAGATATTGGAAAACAACTCCAACAAATGTTGGAGATGTAAGAAAGCTACCGACATTTATTTCCATATGTGGTGGCCATGTGAACAAGTTAAAAAATACTGGAATAAGATTAGGACATGGTTAAATCAGATTATATCAGCCCAAATAGACAACAAACCCGAAATATTTCTTCTAGGTCTGATCAACCAACTAATCCCCAAAGAACATAAATACCTAATAATACATATAACTACGACTGCCAGAATAATCTAGCTAAACATTGAAAAGAGGCCAATTATCCAGAGGATGACAAAATAATCAATACAATTCTAGACTGTGCCGAATTTGATAATATGACACTAAAACTAAAAAGCAAAGATAACTCAGCTTACCACCAGGCGTGGATTTTGTTCTATAACTAGCTTGACATAAAATGGAAAAAGGATAAGAGAAAGACAAAGAATGAGACAGTTTAGGTAGATCGCTTTATCACACTATAACATCACTTACAGGAACAATTGGTTCAAAGAAAAGTAAGAGAAATAGTTAAGTTTGAAAGAATTAAAGAAGCAAAGAAAGATGAGGGAAGAAGACAAAGAAAAACTGGCGGAAAATGTAGTAGAAGAAGGAAGTAAAGATAGGAAAGAACGTAGGAATGCTGAATGAGGGAAGTAAAGGAAGGAAGAAGAAGAGAAGAACGGTAAGAGATAAGGAAGGAAAGAACATAGAGTAGCTAATTAAGTAAAAAGGTCTAAAAAGCAAAAAAAGAAGAGGGGGAAAAAGTAGAAGGTTATGTGAAAATAGACAAAGACAGAGACAAGAAAAGAAGGAGAAGAAAGTTTAAGAAAGTGAAAAGAAAGTAGGAGGAAGGTAGAAGAAAGAAAGAGGAAAGAGGGGGGAAAGGATAACCAGACTTATTTTAATTACATGCAACTATTGAAATGTAATAAGATATGCTAAAGGAAAATACAACTATATTAGACGAAAAAGACTGCGGTCTCGTAAGGTTACGGAAATGTTGTAAAGGAAATTATTATAACCTTCAAAGAAAAACCCCAAGGCTTCGGGGCCAAAAGACTACAAACATGTGGAAGTAACTTGAAACTGCAGTCAATATATGAATCTATATAACAGTCACATAATTGTTAAAAAAAAATTCTCTTTTTTCTATCAGTATGCATACAAATATGCATAGACATGTATGTGTATCTATATGTGTATAAGTATATATATATATGTATAGGTCTAGGTGTATGTGGATAAGTATATATACATGTATATATGAGGGTGAGTGTATGTACATGTAGGTGTACGTATGTGTATATATGTGTAATTATATGTATATATGTGTATGCATATATATATGTGTGTGAACATACATGTGTATATATATGTGTA
>JANHFO010004337.1:81757-93021 GCA_032468095.1 Pareas carinatus
CCATTGTTGTATATATATTTTAGTAATTTTATATGTGTTGTATGTTGTTATTTGCTATTTTTAATCTGGCTGTGCACCGCCCTGGGTCCCTTCGGGGAGAAGGATGGTATAAAAGTTTTGATAAATAAATAAATAAGTAAATAAATATATAAAAACAAAGAAATTAAAATTAAAAAGTCAAAACAGATTTTAAAGAAGAGGAGAAAAACCCAAGAACAATTTTTCCAAGAAAGGACTTAAAGATTAAAGACATAAAGGTCAGAGGACTATCCCTAAGAGAAACTTTAATCAAATGGAATAACTTTAAACAATAAGGACAAAGAATCCCAGGAGGACTGCAAAGAAGAGGCAAGATGGAGGAGAACAAAAGAAGATGAAGACAGTAAGAAATATTAAATGCATGTTTTTATTGTTTAAATTTATTATAATGAAGAAATAAAGGGGAAAATGTAGTAATATATTAATATTGATGTTTATATGAGGTCATAAATCATGTATAGTACTGATATATGATGGATAGTATCAATGTTAAAAAGTATTAGTTAGATGTTACAAACAATATGAGAAATTAGAATAAAATTCATTAGATTAAAATTTAAAGGTAACATGATTAAAATTAGAAGTGAGGTCATAAATATTATAAACTAGCTGCCAGTGCCTGTGCTTCTCTATAGGGATTACCAAGAAAATTGAATGTTGGGTAAGAAAATAGAAGCATGTACTCGAGGTCTCGGCCGAATTTCCCCTCCAATCCCCATTTTGTAATTTTCGGGCCTGCTGCTCCTATCCAGCCCTGCACTCACCTGTCCTACTGCTCCTCACCCATTTGGAGATTAGAGTGCTGTAATTGTGCTCTCCTGAAAAGCTCAAAATCAAATGACAGGCTGTGAAAGTTCTCCAATCAGGAGAAAAGTAGCAAATGATGTTGGATATTTTGTCCGATCAGAACCCTCTACCCATCTAGAATTAAAATTTTAAAATAACTCGCTTAAAAATTAATATTTTGAAAAATCCTTTCTTAGTGAACGCCGAGATGCCAAGACAAACCTATGTACCAAATTTCATGTTTGTAGCTTGCATAGTTTTCGAGATCTGGTGATGAGTCAGTCAGTCAGTTTTTTGCATTTATATATATAGATAATATAAGAAATAATTTAAAACGGAAAGAAAAAGAAGAATGTGATATAAGTTTAAATAAAAATTGTTGATTGATTATTAGTTGTATGGAATTATCAATGTTATAATTGACTTAAAGAAGTGTTTTTCTTGTTGAAATCTAAATTATGTATTATGATTGCTTGGTGAAATAATGTTGAGTTTGATATTTTTTATAGAAACAATTTGTAAACAGAAGAATGCGGAAACTAAAATGATGAATAAGATGTACACCTAGATTTTTATTGCTGAAATTTAAATTAGGTATTGCAACTGCTTTTATCGCATTACTGATGGAATATTGTTGATTTTGATATTTTCTGTACAAATAGTTTGTAAACAAAAGAATGGGGAAGCAAAATTGACGAATGAAATGTATACTAAAACAACATGTTTGGCGGAAATCATGCTATTTTAATTAATATGAAAAAAAAGCTTTTAACCAAAAAAACAAAGGTAAACCAAGACGATTATTGTTTTCATCTAGTGTTCTGGAATCTACTGGTTGCTTATTAAAAATATTCTACCTTTGCTTGATAGTTAACCTTTATTAAGGTCAGTAATTAGGTGTACAATTTTGCAGATGTACATAAAGTTCTATATAGATCATAAAAATATTTATTAAAGGAGTTAAACAGAACAAGGAGTGGGAAAGAATAATACTTTGAAGATATCAAACAAATATAATTTTATTAGATTTGCTGCTTTATCCTCATGGCAACAAGGCAAAATTTAGTTACATTATGATTAATAATGAGTTTATGGCCTGATAGGAAGTTGGAGACCTGACCAAGCTTCTTCTTGAAAGTTCCTATAAAAGAGATTGAGTCCATGCCTACACATCAAATTCAAGTCAAGTAGAAAAAGAGCCAGAATAGAAATAAAGTTCATTGGACATTACAGTGAGCAAAGCCACTTTAATCTGAAGAATAGGCAGAACAATAGAATGCTTCTATTCCTGCTATTCTTGATCTTCACTTCTGTCTTATTGGACTGCACCCAAACTTCTCACTATTTTGTTGCCCTCAATCAGGATGTTGCCTCTTGTCTTGGCAGAAGATCAACTTTAGGCCACTGGGAAGCCCAAATAGGAAGGAAATTATTTCAACATACCTAGAACTTGGAATCTTCTCTTTTGTTACATAGTGTGGTTGAGGTGTAATTGCATTTTTGCAGCATTTTTATTTTTTATTAGAATTTCAGAAAGAATTTGATTTGATGGCCAAGATCTAGATACAGTTAGTCCTAATCCTATTCTAAGTGAAGAACCTAATACTTTATATCAAAAGCATGAGGACAAACCAGAAGTAAACACTCTAATGTAGTAACATTTATAGTTTTCTTCAGTGTCTCTCAAACAGGCAAATTCAAGATGTGCAGCCTTCCGCTCTCAGAATTCCCTAGTCAGCATGGGAAATGAAGTCCTCACGTCTTAAAGCTGCCAAGATTGAGAAACGCTGATCTAGTTTAGGAACAATGTGAGTTTATCATCTTGCTAGCAGCTGTGGAGAAAGGACCTACTTCCTGTGCAAGTATTATAGCTAGAGAACATTAAAACATAGTTTTAAGAGGTACTGCCGAGCTAGATTCTGCAGCTAGCATAATGGATATTCATTAGCATCCAAGGATAGTTTAGAAAATTTGGAGAAATCAGCATTGCACAATCATCTGGGATATGCTGTATATCTGCCAGTTGTCAATAGTCAAAGCTAATTTGCATAACTAGAAGCACCATTCTAGTAGGTTTTCCCAGCAGGATTTTGAGTTTCAAAGCTTATTGATCATTCATTGGCTGATTAAAATCCAGGAAGTTTGCTGAAAGCTTTATGTGTATTAGCTCTATTGCAGCTAGGAAATCTCACATTCAATACTGAAAAACCAAAATACAAGACCATAATCACATATTTAGCTCCCTAAAGGGACCAAGGTTGGAGACCTCTGATCTAGAAGATAAGCACCTGTCTGCCAATACCCAATTTCACACTTGTTTAATTTCTTTCTCAAACCCACTTTCTCTGACAATGGGGCTAGCTTGGCTTTTGGCAAAAAGAAGAATGCATTCCATCTAGATTACATGCAAAATCTACCTTTTGGGATGCCGCTCACCTGGGTGCTCAGCCAGCTCTACATGTGATCAGGCACGTGTTCCATCACTGAGTGGTAATTATACCATCTTTCTTGTAGCCCAGGAAATAGTACAAGTCTTCTCAAGAGGCAGTGAGTCACTCTGAATAGGCCTGGTGTGGTTCTAAGTGAAGAAAACCACCCTATTACTCACCATACACTTGAATAAACACATGGATATAAAATTGTGTTGGCAGTGAAATGGACTAGTACAGAATGTTTACCGAAGCCAAGGCATTCCAAAATAGCAATTAGTGTGGTGTCCTTGTCTTCTTTGCTATTCCTCTCCTGAGCTCCCAGTACTGCTTATCCCAGAGTAGTGGGAGAAAAAGTAGTAAACAGATTGAGTCAGAAGTCACATAATATCTCTTTACCCCAGCATACTGGATGGGGAATTCTGGGAGTTGAAATCTATGCACCTTAAGGTTGTGGGGATTGAGATATGCTGATCTAGCCCCAAACAGGATTATCAGAAGTCTAAACCGGTGCTAGATTTGTCAGGCACCATAATGGGGACATTTATGGTTTTATAATAACTAGGTCTTTGGTTCTGCTCACCAAAATTCAACTAATGTATTTCTCTGCTCAGAAAGGCAAGACTTTTAATAACTGTTGTTTTCTAAGATAAATTAGAATTTATTAGAATATGAATACCAGTGTGTGTATGTGTGAGGAGGGGGAATTAGTACTGAGAAGTTAGATTGAAAGCTAACAAGATAAGTTTCAAGTCCTTCACCCGGGGCTAACCAAGATAGTTCAAAGCTCCATGTATTCACCCATAACAGGAAAGACAATAAGATAATTCATCTAGTTTATTAAAAAGATAATTATTATTTCAGCTTTTGGACAGTATCTGCTAATTATAGAAGCCTATAAATCTGGGAGAATTTTAAAAAACCGTAGTTATGTTGTTCAGAAAGGTGAGGCAGCAAAACAGGTACTCTTCATGTTGATCCTTGCACAGAAAGGAAGAAAAGGGGTTTGCTTTCTACACGAACAGCCTCAGGTTAAGATTCCACTCTGACAGCTGCTGGATTTGCCTATTCCAGGTTCTGTTGCATTAAGTAATGTCACAGATTACTTGACATTTGTTTTCAACAGATTTAAAGCCCCTTGACTGCCCATTTCACATGACTATCTGTAGATGTTTGTCTACTTTTCGCCACAATGTCTTGGATTAGCTTAATCCCAACTGATTTTAAGGACAAGTCATATCAATGTAAAACAGTGTCTCTAAGAAGAAATTCACGTATTTTCTTTCCCAATGCTTCAAATAAGGGGCTGATGATACAGGCTATTTCACTTGTCAAATGGTTTTCTTCAGCTGAATGACCTCCAAGTCTCAAAATTCTCAGCCTACATCATCTTTGGAATTTGAGCCTTGGCCGTGTTGGCTGCAAAGCTTTGAAACTGTGGGTCATCGCATATGGAGGACTTGGCAAGACCTTTGTAGGGGAATCTTATTCTTTTCTTACATAAATTTTTAAGCTATCAATGAACCTGCCGAGTTATGGTAGTGGAATATAGTTCCCAACATAGGTGAAGGCAACCTCCTTGGGCCAGGAACATATTTGGAATTTTAAGAGCATGTAATAGGTGGATTAAGAAAATAAGACTTGGAATACAAGAACCATGAACATTTCTTCTTTAAAGCAAATGTATGGATCATGCAGACAAACTCAGAAAAGCATGAAGTTATGTAGTAGTACAGTGACCCCTAACCTTTTGGGCACTAGGGACCGATTCTATGGAGAGAGGCTTTTCTGAAAGGGGGCAAGGCTTTGTGTGCTGCCTGCATCCCGCGAATGGAGCTTGACTTGTTTGCGCAGCCCAGTTGCTGGCATGTTGTGGCCTGGTGCTGGTCCATGGGCTGGGGGCAGGTTGGGGGTTGAGGACCCCTTTAATAGTAGATAATTTGGGTCCCTGCGTACTCAGAAACACCTTTTTGGAACTAAATCCAAAATGCTACGGAATCTTTACAAAGAAAGCTGTCGTGTAGACTTCCCTATTCACAGATTGTACATGTGACTAATGTACCATGAACCCTTCGAGGTAGACCAGATCAGAAAGGCCTCCCGCCCAGGAAGACCAGAATTATACTTTACTAGCTATTGGTACTCGTGTTTCGCTAGGGGTTTGGTATAATTAGCCGCATGTGCCCCATGGAGGAGGACAGGCCTCGGAAAGGACAGGCCTCTGAAAGCACTTTGCAGGCCTTGTCCGGCCTCTCCCGCCCCCATCCCTGGTTTTTTTTACAGAGAAGGAGATTGATAGGTTGAGTGGGGAGGAAAGCCAGACACTGAAAGTCTTTTCAGAATCTTTATTCAAACAGTCAAAAAAAGAGCAAAGAGGGCTCATTAGGCCTCCCCCCCCACACCCCTGGTGTTTTTTGCAGAGACGTAGAGTGATAGGTTTTAGGAGGGATGGAGAAGGAAAGCCGGACACTGTAAGTCTTTTCAGAATCTTTGTTCAAACAGTCAAAAAAACAGCAAAGAGGGCTCAGCATGCTTCTCAGCTGTTTTGAGGCCTCGTCTGGCCCTGCCCTCCCTGTTTTTTGCACTCACCTGTATTGCTGCCATAGGTACTGGTACAATCACAGCCTCCAAGCAGTTTTCTGGCATGGAAAAGCAGTTTTTTGCAGTCACCTGCCCTGCTGCTCCTCACCCCTCCATTAGTACTGTTCAATGAAAAATTCAAAAACAAACAGGGAAGCCCACCAATCAGGAGAGGCTGCAAAAGCCCTCCAATCAGGAGAAAGGAAACAAAACATATTTTGTCCAATCACAACCTCCGGAATTAAAAAATTAAAATAACTTGCATAAAAAATAATATTTTGAAAAATCCTTTCTTAGTGAGCGTCTAGATGACAAGATGAACAGATCTACCAAATTTCAGGTTTGTAGCTTTAATAGTTTTAGAGATCTGGTGATGAGTCAGTCAGTTAGTGAGTGATATTTCGCATATATAGAGATAGATATTGGACTCCCTTGGCCCTAATGTCTGGGGAGATAGCCAGGTCTTCATGACTTTCTGGAAAATTGAGAGGGTTGGGACATAGGTCAGGCAATGCTTTTCAAGGTAGCTCAGACCAGGAAACCAAAATCAAGAATGCTAATACTACCTTTATTGGACAGTTCAAGCAACTGAATCTTACAAGTCTGAAAGCACTTTCCCCCTCCTCTGCCTTTCCAATCCAGAGAACTAGAGAATGTCCACTCTTCTGGTTTGGCCTCAAATTTCATTTATCAGACATTTCTCTAGGCTGCTGTTCTTTTTCCTGTCTCTCAAGGTTACTCTCATAGCCTATTACAGCATGACTGTGAATAATCAGATATTTGTATTCTACACATAGTAAACAAGCCACATACAAAGCATGCTCTAAAATACTCTGGCTTAGAAGTACAACTTCTGGACCACTCTGGTGTCTTATGGCAGAGGTTTTCAACCTATTTCAAGTTGCGGCCTCCAAAATATGCCGTTGCTACATGGCGAACCCCATTCCCACAAATTCAACTAATTACTAATCAAAAATTCATGTATATTACTTTTTCCAAATTTTTCTTGACCTGTCTGTGAGCCCCCTGGTAACTTGCCATTAACCCCAAGGGGTCCCAGGTTGAAAACCTCTGGTTTATGGGCTTTACCTCTCCACAACTGTTTGTAATTAATGATGTGCTGGAAATGGTTTGTACTGGCTCGGGAGAGTGACTTGTTAAATCTTTTGGAATTTTGCAAGCTGTTTGAGTAAAGGTTTGGATCCAACACCTATCATCCCAATCAGCAGTAACAATGGAGCTAGTCTTCTTACCTCTATTCCCCACTTGGTGTAGTTAAAAGTGCTGGCCTAGAAATCAGGAAACTGAGTTTATTCCTGCCTTAAGCATGAAAGCCAGCTGGGTGAATCTGAACCAATTACCAGAACTCTGTGAGTTCTAGTCTGCTTTAGGAATGAAACCTAGCTGGATGACCTTGGGCTAGTCACTCTCTCTAAATCCAACTTACCTCACAGGGTTGTTGTGGGGGAAAGAGGAGAAGGTGGAGGACAGATTATTAGGTATGCTCACTACCTTGAGTTACTTATAAAGCAACGAAGGTGAGATAAATATATATATAATAAAGAAATAGTTGCCCCGTGTATTATGCATTTCTTAATAAAAAAAAATTCAAAAGGTAGGATAAAAATAAAAATGAATAATATTAAATGAAAGAGATGTCAAATAAATGGGTATTCCCTCCCTAGCTCACATTTTCAGGACATAATATGTGCCTTTGTATGGTAGTTTGCATTCTCTCTCTCTCTCTCTCTCTCTCTCTCTCTCTCTCTCCCTCCCTTCCTCCCCCTCCATTCATCTCCCCCTCCCTCCTTAGGAGGACTGATATCTTGGAAGGTGCTGAAAAATGCATTAAATAAATAAATGAAATGCGAACAAAATTCCTCATCAAGTATGTCAAGAAGTCTTAGGGTAGCTCAAAAGAAAATCCACAGAAAAGACACTTTGTACCTTTTCTATAACACCCTTAAGTATTCTTCTATAAACATAAACCAGATGCACCAGAGGTTTTCTTTAAGTATACTTTATATAATGGTTTAATAATAGAATGAGACCATTGGAAGTTCAGGTAGATCATGCCCAGTATTGTCGAGAGTGTCCTTGTCAAGATATTTCTGATTCTGGACCTTGTGCCACCTATTACAATAATAATTTTAGACAAAAATATAAACAAGGAGAGAGAGAAAGATTTATTGGGGATTTAAGAAGAACAAAAATAGTTTTGAAATGATGAATGATCATAACTTTAACCAGGTGACAAGAGTATGCAGAAAAGTAGCATATAAAAAAAGAATTCTGATGGAACTTGATTAGGAATGTTGTCCTTTAAAGGTTAAGCAAAGTTGAAGAGGCAAGATTATTTCTAAATATGAGTTTTTATGAAGGAAGTGATCCTGCTCATTAGTGGAGAGCCAATTCTTGCAACTAGGATTTGGAAAAGAAACCCATTTTTGCAAGTAAGTAGAAAGTGCAGGTTCTAAACATCCATGTCAAAAGTCATTAAGCAATGGCAAGTTACTTTTATCATGTCTACTCAGAAATAAATCCCACTAAGTTCAATAGGACTTACTTTTTGAGTTTTATGGAGAGAAGGGTTATTAATAGCTGACTCTCAGAGTCATTGCAGATACAAAATACATTTCACAACCCATTAAAGAAGATAGAATTACAGCAAAGAAAATGTGCTAGAAAGTCTTGAGGAAAACTATTAGAGGCCACTTGCCTCTGAAATCCATATGCTCGCAAACATTGACATGACAATACCGTTGCATTCGGATTCTGATTGTGGGTTTCTCATAGGTATCTAATTGACTACTATGAATAATCTAAGCAGTCTTTTTTTTAAAAAAAATACTAAATTGGCTGCTTTGCTTGCTTTTCTAAAATAATAAAATACACTGGAAACCTGAACTCAATACTCTACCATCATGATGCACCAAATATGAAATTGTTCAGACCAACTTCAATCACTGCTCAGCCTGAACCAGCCAACAGCCTAGCTCTGTGAAAAAAACAGTAGTCTAATCTACTTGAGATCAGCCGATCAGCATTCACTGTCCTGATCAAATATACTATTCTAAGTTTATGTTTCCCACTTAAGATAAGAATTCTTTATTGCCCAAGTGTGTCTGGACACACAAGGAATTTGTCTTCAGTGCATAGGCTCTCAATGTACACACAATTCACAAGTGACAAATCATGATCACAGTCACAAAATACATTCATCATGCCACAAAACACATTCATCATGCCATAAAATAACTTATCATGTCATAAAATATACTCATTGAAACCTTTATTGTCATAGTACAACATGTGTACAATAAGATTGTCTGAGCCTCTCTTCGTCATATCATAAAATACATTCATCATGTCATAAGATCCTTTTTTATAGGCTTAGTACAGCCATAGAATTCTAAGCAACCTACAACTCAGACTAGAATACTAGACTAAAACAACTATTATTTTGGTAGGATACAAGCAACAAGTTAATTGTCATACAAATGAGAGAATTAGTAATGGGTAACAGAAAATATGAGAAGGATAATAGTGAAACATACTAGTAGTTTAACAGTGTTGTGGAAGTTAGTTTTTTAGCATAGTGATGGCATGGGGGAAGAAACTGTCCTTGTGTCTAGTTGTTTTGATTTGAAATGCCCTATAACAATGTCCAGAGGGAAGAAGTTGAAATAGGTTATGTCCAGGGTGTGAGGGGTCTGTTATTATTTTCTCAGTCCTCATTCTGGCTCATGCAGTGTACAGGTCTTCAATGGAGGGTAGGTTTGTAGCAATTATTTTTTCTGCAGTCCTTATTATTTGTTTTTTTTTAAGTTTTATGAATACACACACAGAAAAAAAGAAAAAAAATTAACAAACATTAAACAAAACATTTTTCCCCTTCCAGTGGTTTCAGCTGGCTATATCGGGAAGCTGGTAACCACAGCCACTCAGTCTTGGAGGGGTTGAATCTGAGTCTGTTCTTCCCCATCCAGATCCGCACAGCTTCCAGGCAACGGGACATCACTTCCACGGCATCGTTGGGGTGGCCCGGGGTGGAGATGTACAGCTGAGTATCATCAGCGTACTGATGGAACTCCACCCCGAAGCCACGGATGATCTCACCCAGCGACTTCACATAAATATTGAACAGGAGAGGCGAGAGGACCGACCCCTGTGGCACCCCACAAGTGAGACGCCGAGAGGTCGACCTCTGCCCTCCTGTCAATACAGACTGTGACCGGTCGGAGAGGTAGGAGCGGAACCATCGTATTAGAACATTAGCTTGCAGTATCTCTCCATGACTGATAAAAAACATGCAGTTAGTCAATATATGTTTGACCCATAATCCTGTATAAAATATATAACATTATTACTATTCTAAGAATAAGAATTTAAGGGGGATATTAACAATATAAATATTGGTTTAGTAACAGAATTATAAAACTTTATATATAGTTAGATAAATATAATAATTGTATTTATTAATCTTAAACTTATTAAGCCTAAACTATAATACCCTAAATAAAGTGAAACAGATTAAAAAAGTTTAGGCTATATTGTTATCTAATCATAGATTTCATGACATTAGGAATTCACTGGCTTTATTAACATGCTACTTGAAATTACAGGAATTAGAATTTAAAGATGGTTAACAAAAATGTAATACCAATGTTATATCACAATAATTTCAATCATGAAACAGAATTAAACAGTCACATTGAGAATATTGGGAAGTGAAAAGTCAGAGAGAACAGGAATAACAGGCAAGTGTGGCTTTGGAGAACAAAAGCTAATAGGGTTCTGTCAAGAAGCACACTGCTCTTAGCAAATACCCTTTTCAAACAACCTAAAAGGCGATTCTACACATGGACATCAGCTGATAGTCAATACCGAAACTAGATTGGCCACATACTTAGCAGCCAAATATGGAGAAGCTCTATAGTAATTAAAACAAGGCCTAAAGCTGACTGTGACTCAGATCCTGAGTTTCTTCTTGCAAATTTCAGGCTCAAATTGAAGAAAGTAGAGAAAACCACTAGACCACTCAACTATGACCTAAGTCATATCCATCATTACGTTTCTGTCACATTATAAAACTTTAATTTACTCAATTTTTTTCCAATTTTTCCCTTTCGGTGGTTAATATATCTTAATTAATAGTCCATTTCATAATCCATAATTTTAGTTTATATTTTTGATAAATCAGTCTTCTATCTTTTATCCATCATTTCTTTTCTATCTATTTTCATTTCATATATACATTCCATATTTTCATATTCATTAATTTCATTTTTTCCTCCTCCCTATCATTTCAAATCCAACAAAAAAGACAGTCTTTCATAACAATCCCCTATCCAGTCTCATCACTAACCCTTTACACCTCTTACAATTTAGGACATTATTTTAATATCTTATTCACTCTCCTCATTTCAC
>JANHFO010004337.1:120328-130485 GCA_032468095.1 Pareas carinatus
CCCCCCCCCACGAGAAAGAGAGAGAACTAGCCGGCTGGCTGTGTGTGGTTCTCGCTCCCTCCGCCCCCCCACATTCGCAGCTTTGGTGGCGGGGGGGGGAAGGGAGAGAAGCGCCGCAACCGGGCCGAGCACGTGGTCACTACGAGAGGTGCTCCAGCCCTGGCCGGCATTCCGGACCCTGGGCCCTTTCCCTCCTCCTCCTCCTCTCCCCCTCTCTGTCTCCCGGAACCCCGGCAGCGGCGAACCATCGTCGGAGGTAAGAACAGACCCGGCCTGATTGAAAGTACCCCTCTCCCCAACCCCCCAACCCCCACGACCGGGTTTCGGATTCCTTTGTCTGCCCCTCCGTAGCAATAACTCCGCGCTTAAGAAACCGGAGCTTTTGAGCTGCTTTGGTCGACCGGCCGGAGGGAAGAAAGGGATGAGACGGCGAGCCCGACACGTACGTGCTGGGAAGAGCGGGGGGGGGGGAAGGTTTCTTACAGACCAGCCTGAGTGTGACTAGGAGGCAGAGAGGGAGAGGATGTGCCTCGTGGCTGCCTGCGTGGAAAGCTTGGGCAGCGTGGACGTGGGGAGAGGAGAGGGACTCTGCACGCCCGAGAGTCGGGCTGCCTCTTCGGCTTCCGGCTCGTCCTTTAAAGCCCCGGGATGGGCCCCGGGTCAGCCGTCCTTTTGTGCCGCTCACGTGGCGCCGGAGAGCCCCCCCCCAGTCTTCTCCGGTCAAGGCTAAACGCTTCGGCCACGCGTGAGTGGGGAAAAAGGCTGGGGGCTGGGGGGCCGGGAAGCGGAGTAATCATCTACTTGGGGAAACAAGTTGAGACTTATTCCCGCCTTGCTCGCCTGCCGCGCAGGGCGCAGAGCTTTGGAGGGCCCCTGCGCGCTGCCGCCGAGGGGATCGCAGGGCAGGGCGCGGGGGCTGGTGGAGGTGGTGGGGGAGCGAGCCAGGGGGACGTTTGGCTGGCCGAACCGGCGGCGTGGCGGCCTCTTCCCCCCCCCTTTCGCGCGCCTCCGGATAACGGGTCGCGGCGCCTTCCATTCATAAACTGCTGCCTGGCGCGCGCCCGCGGGAGGCAGCCCGGGATGGAGGGGGACCCGGAGGACTCGGCCTCGCCCTGCCCGAATCGGTGGGGTGCCTGTCGGTTAAATGCAGCGAGATATACCTAGGCCACGTTTGGAAAATTCGAAGAAATGGAGGAAAGAGGCGGTTTAAAACACCCCCTCCTGCTCGTGGAGGGAAGGACTGCCTTCTTTCCGAGGGTGGTTAATCGCTTCGGCGTTTTAATCTTGGCATATGGAATTGCTTCCTTTTTGTGACACATGAGAAACAGGAATGGGGCAGTGAAATATTTTATTTAAGGTGAATTAAAGCAACCTAAGAGTATTACTGAGTCAGAGTTTATTTCGTTTTCTTTCCCAGCAAGATAAAGGCCATAATAGGCTGTCATTTAATTAAAGAATATTTCGGGTTTTCTCAAAATATTCTTTCCTGGGTTGAATTTGACCCTGGGAGTTCATATCATGTTCATAAATAATTGTAAAAGACTTTTGTTGATATTTCAATCTTGGTTGAAATTTTATCACTTAGTAAAAGGTATCAATCGCATAATTAGTCTATAAGAATAAAGAATTAGCTACAGTCTAGTTATTTCATACATAATATTTCTTAATGTTATATAGATCCCAAAAGTCTGTGTTGCCCACACTTTTAATAAGGCAAAAACCTCTGGCAGCAATATGTTCTGTTTTTAGTCGTTGTTAATCTGTTTCCCTTCCTTTTTTCCTAAATATTTTTATGTACTTTTCTGAAACTCTTGGGCCTATATTTGCTTCTTATTTCTCTATGCTATTTTGAGTATTAATTAGGGACCTTTTCAGCCCTGTGGTATACTTATAATGCAGGCATCTTCCATGCAGATTGTTGCAATATGTTTTGAAGTTTAGAGGCATACTACGATAGTTGTAACCAGAAAATGATTATAGTATTTTTGCAGCATTTGAATTGGCTAGAAGAGCAGCTTATCTTGGACTTGACTATCTTGGAAACATGGCACTAGCTTTCTACAGTGAACATGCTCTAAGCCTCAAACCAGTTGGTTTGGGATTTTTTCCTTTTTCCTTCTCCTCCTGATGCTCTGTAAGGATATGCACTCTAATGAGGTTCATATGAAATATACCACTCAACCTTTTTTATATATAAATGTAAGAGTACTGAGTATGGCTAGAGTATTTTATGAAAACAGCCAAAGCACAGAAACAGACTTAACCTGCTTGGATTGTTTGAACAGGAAGTATCTTATGCAAATAATGATCTTTCTTAAACTATGGAAACAACATGTTAAGTGAAAGGTTAAATTAGCAGATTGCTAGCTGTACTCACCAATCATATTGTTCAAGTTCTTTCCCATCTTTCTATATTCAATTACTTTGTTTCTTTTTCTGCTTCCTCTATTAGTGGTATATCAAATACCTCTTATAAATTCTCTCTCTCTCTCTCACACACACACACACACCTTTTGGTCTTTCAGTGATTTTGCTATTTTGTCATCAAACATTTGTTCAAATGAAAGTGTTTCTTGCTTGATAAATTTCAGAACAGGCTTTAGATTTTCCAAAACAAAGATTGCAAGACTGAGAAATGCCCATGAAGTCCATTAAACCTCAATACCAGTAACCTTTGTAAACTGAAGCAGGGCGGCAATGGTGGCATGTAGGTTTCTGTGAGACTATTTCTGATCCTTCCTGCTTGGATTTCAGGGAGAAAACTCTTGCTTGGTTAAATACACAGTAGCATTTTGCTTGCTTTAAGTTATACAGAAATAATGTGACTGAATAAAACAGTAAGGGTTCTTTTATTTAGGTTTAACATTTTTAATCTTATATGAGGATATAAGTTGCTCAACCTTGCTATTTTGTTGCATGAAAAGATTTCTGATGAGCTGCTTCCTATCCATTAATTTATATCCCACCTTTTATTTTTATGAACAACTTAATTAGAATTTATTGGCCAAGTGTGTCTGGACACACAGGGAATTTGTCTCTGGTGTACATGCTCTATATTTACATGCAAGCTACAATTGATAAACTGATTAAGGTGGTGAATGTGCCTACTAATTCTTCATCTTCCTATCTTCCCCACAACAACAAACCTGTGAGGTAGACTGGACTGAGTGATTGGCCCAAAGTCACCCAGATGATTTTCATGCTTAAGGCGGAACTAGAACTCATGAATAGTACTTTAACCACTAGATCAAACTGGCTTGATATTCACTTTTATTATTTTTTACAGTAGCAGAATGACAACAGTATGAGAGAGGAGTAGCACAAGTCCCTTTTACATAACATTTGGAATGAGTTGGTGATTGGGTCAAAGTTGTTGGAAGAGCTTTATCCCAAAGCTTGGATTCAAACTATTGTCTTGCTCAAAAGTCTAGAACTGTGGAGCACTCTGCAAAAAGAGTAAGGCCATCAATTACAATAGTGAAATGCTGCTCTGGTTCAAATATATCATCTGTAAATACATGCATTTTTATTCAAATACTTTAAATAAGAGTTTTTCCCTTCCAGAACATTCCTAACATTGTATATCTAAAACATTGTACCTTTGCCTTATGCTCAATTTTAACTCTTTAGTCTGCAGTACCTCACTGTCATTCCAATTGATAATATTCTTGCTGTACTTCTCATTTATATTTGTGGGACTGGGTATGTCAGCTGCCAATTTTTAATATAAATTTTAACAGGAACTAATGTCCTTGAGTGTTCATCAAGGCTTCCTCCTAATAAATTTGGTTTATAGCTTGATCTTATACTTTAGCTGCTTTTGACTGCTAAATTAGTGTATAGGCATCTTTCTTACTTTGATTCTATGTGCAGAGGCATCCCTAGTAAGCTAAAATGATGTGTACATT
Organism: Pareas carinatus; assembly: GCA_032468095.1. NCBI lineage: Eukaryota > Metazoa > Chordata > Lepidosauria > Squamata > Pareidae > Pareas > Pareas carinatus. Next base: position 124,237 of record JANHFO010004337.1, read on the forward strand.
GTTATGTCATAATATTGCTGAGTTCTTTATCCTGCTCCCTCTGATGAATATTTGAACTACCATTGAGTATCTAATGTAAGTCTTTTCAGAATACTTCTCAACTTTGTTTTATCTGAGGGTCCTGTTTGTCTCCATTTTCATACCAGTGTAAGCAAATCTATTTTGTCTGACCTTTCATTCCAGCATTTGTGTTTTTGGTTTGCTTAGGATGCATATAAATCTACTTCCCTACTCTTTTAGTCTATTTCTTGGAATTTGCCATTTCTTGGCTCCTCTTAGAGTGACTGAGAAGTCTTGTGAAACAATAGTAGTTATGTCATAATATGATGATACAATAAAATGTTCATAAATATGGAATGGTAAGTTTTTCTGTTAAAGCATTGGTCTGCTGGGTCTTTCAGCAAACAGGCTGCATCATTGCTTAGCATAGTGTATTGAAGAGTACAGTTTAAAAAAGGTGACATTCTGCTCAGTTTGGAGCTGGGTTTCGATGAGAACTTCCTATGTTACTTTTAATGCCCCACATTAAATGAGATCCTGAGATCCCATTGTGATTATTAGTCCCTGTTTTCTAATTTAGAATGTTTGCTACAATATGAAGAGTTAAAGAAAAGTAGAACAAATGCTAGTAAACTCTTGTTTTTCCAACTGAGAAATACTAATCTTTAATATATAATGTTCTGGATTCATGTGATAAATTGTTGTCTTCTACCTGGCTGTTGGAAGCAAAACTGCTTTTGTGCACCAGAAATATTACATTTAAATGATACTAGTTTGAATATTGGCCAGTGAGGTTTGCCTCCCCTCATGGGTAAGCACAATGAGTAAGAACTATTAGTTTGAACATTACTCACCCAAAGTTTCAGTCTTGGTTAAAAGCAAGCCATGAACTGTGCCTAACAGGTGCAATTGACTGTACCAAGTAAATTGGCATTGTGGACTGTAGATGGCCTTTCAAAAGGGCAGAATCAAGTGTCATTCAGTGGGAATGTGATCTGTTCATTGTCCAAGGGTCTTGTGCCTCCATCTACATCCTCCTCTCCCCATTTTTGGTTAGAAAACTCATGCTGCTGAAATTCTGCCATTAAGTATTTACTGTGCAATCTTAGTATACTTTAGTGTGGAGCTATAGAGGAAATTCTGGGGTCTGTGGCTTGCTCATTACTGCATTAAGGTAGTTATCTTATAACCTGCAGTGTTATTGATACCTAATGAGGTTCTGGGACTTTTTTGGTTTGTTTTTGAAAATTCATAACATTCCTTAGTTAAATTTCCTGACACTTGCAAATTTATCTAACACTAAGATGCTTGGAAAGTGTATCCTTAGCCATTGACCACTGCTGCTTTTTCTCTTTGCAGCAGTTCTGTGGTGTTCTCGGTCACACATTTATGGAGTTTCTGAAGGGCAGTGGGGACTACTGCCAGGCACAGCACGGCCTTTATGCAGACGAGTGAACTGTAGAAATTGATTACTGCTCCACCAAGAAGCCCCCTTAAAGAGTGGTCACTACAATAAGAAGAAGTATTGGATTGAAATTAGCAGCGCATTTTACAAAGGAGTTCTGACCTGGATGGGGTAACCTCGGTGCACTGCCTTTCTTTTTGCCTCAGTATTACAAGATTGAAGATTTGCTGCTTCTTGTCTAGGAGGTTCATTTCATTCCCTTTTCCTCCCAACTTCATATTTGTTGGCACTGGAAACTTTTAGTGGCTTTTTGTGAAGTAGATTTTAATTTCTCCATTAATCAGTTAGTTTTTTTTAAAAAAAGAAACTGTCAGTCATTGCACATTTTAACTGAATTAAACCATGGCTCGAATGAACCGCCCAGCTCCTGTGGAAATCACCTACAAGAACATGAGATTCCTTATCACTCACAATCCAACCAATGCAACTTTAAACAAGTTCATAGAGGTAAGTGGTATCCAAAATGCTGATTTATTCTGTGGTTTTAAATTATAAAATCATAGTGGTCTCTTAGAAAATATTCTCCAGCCCCCTTATGTTGACCAGTATCTTTGTTTGATCAGATAAAAGATGGTTCAGTTTTGTTTCTGTATGGTTGTATAATGACTCATTCATAGGGTGAATTTAAATACATTTAAACAACAAGGCAAGGCTGCATAAAGGCAACTCAAGCTGCATGGAGTGTTATATTGTGTGATTTAGTGAACAGTACTCTTAGATGATTTACTATAATGGCTAAGATGGAGATAGTACTCTGCAAAACAAATCACTAAGTATGGTAAACTGTTAACTTCTTACCCAAATATAGTATTAAAACCATAAATAATAGCATAATTGATACAATTAAGACATAACTTTGATTTTCTTTTAGGAACTTAAGAAGTATGGAGTAACTACAATAGTAAGAGTATGTGAAGCCACTTATGACACTTCTCCATTAGAAAAAGAAGGCATTCAGGTTTTGGTGAGTAGCTTACTTGAACAATTTGAAATACTAGCCTGTGAAGTTTATTGTGGTCCTTGTTACATTCAGCATACATTAATCCAGAGCATTAAAGTTTAATATTTGAATTAATGCCCAATCTTACTGGGAATGGGATGACATACTTAAAAAATAGCATGCAGCCTGAAAATAATGCAAGGTTTATGAAGTAATTTCAGCCAGACAGTGTTGCTACCAGATATGCTATTCATAGTCAGAAGTTAAAAAATGAGGACTGTACCTTCCCAATTACATGTGCTGTGCCCATTCCATCAGATCTGGCAGAAGAGTCATATTCTGTGTCCCGTCTATGGGACAAGATGATGGAACCCAGGAGATGAGCTTTTTTTGCTGTGGGATCCACCTTGTGGAACATCATCTCTCCTGACTTTCCAGAAAGCCCTTAAAACTTGATTGTGTCAATAATCTGGACCTGGGAAATCATAAGGGAATGGTTATCTGATTAGATGGCTCCATTGTTTATAATTTGATTATCTCTCAGGATTTTTTCTCCTAGCATTTTTCTTGCAAGTGTAGGGTTCACTTATTTTCTTAAATCGGCGAAGTGTTGGTCCATTTCTTAGGAGTTGACCAACCAGCTTGTTACCCAAAGCTGATGCTATGGGGTGAGAGAAAGTGATAGCTGGCCCAAAGTGGCCCAGCTGTCTTTCATGCCTAAAGCAGAATTAGAACTTGTCTCCTGATGCCCTAGCCATTAGATCAAAATGACTCTCTATCTTGGTCTTTTATAATGCTATTTTTTTGTAATTTTAAATGTTTTGTGGTTGTTTTGCATGTCACTCAAAGTCATCTTGTCTGAGATGGGTGGCCATAGGAATTTGATAAATTAAAAGCATTTGGGGGGTGGATCTTAAAAGACATTATTGTGTCTTAAGCATTAATACTTGTATACGGAATGCATCACAGAGAGATACACCTTGTCGCCCAAAAACAAGTGAAATGGAAATATCTGATATTGTGACTAAGCAGCACTGGTATAATAGAAGTTCCTCAGAAGTGTAGATGTTAAAAGCATTATTATCTGACATCTAAATAACAATTTTTATTACCTCATGTCTGATTTTGAGAAATATGAGACTTAAAAACAATTAATGCATACTTTCTAGGATTGGCCTTTTGATGATGGGGCACCACCATCTCTTCAGATCGTTGATGATTGGCTAAATCTTCTGAAAGTTAAATTTCGTGAAGAGCCTGGCTGTTGCATTGCTGTACACTGTGTTGCTGGTCTTGGAAGGTAAATTGAAACCTTGAAGTCATCAACATTATATTTTTTGTATTATATCTATGATCATCATAAAAATTTGTCTTGATAGTTTTCTACAACTTGAATTGGCAAAAAGAAGTCTTGTCCTTTCTATAGGTTTTATTAGCCAGTTTGACTTGACTTGAAATAGTCTATGAAGTTGATACCCAAACAAAACTAATATGTACTAATATTTTCTAAATATATTAATTGAATCCATTAATATTATATGCATGTTTAATTGCATTGGGGTACACAAAACCCAAAGTTGGATTGCCTTAATTGTATTGAGATTCTGTTTAATAGCATATCGGCCTTTTTCCAGTATGAGTTATCTTAACATGTTTTAGCTGTGAGTGCCCAAGTGGCATGATTGGTGGTTAGGAATGGTGTGTGAAATAGTTTTAGGTATATGTGGACTATTCTGTGTGTGTAACAGCAGTTCAGTGGTTCCTGCTTATAAGGAAATATCATCAGGTGTTTGGAGCCGTGTATAGGCAGAAGTGGTTTGAGGAAGGGGGAGAAGAGGAACAAAGAGCAATGGCAACTGTGGATGAGGGAAGGAACTGAATGACAACTCTGGTATACCCCCCTCTCCCCCCTTTCTTATAGCAGCTTCTAAACTATGGAAATTAACATTATTGAGGAAAGAAGGGAACATTTTGCACCAACTTTGCTTTACTTACCCCATCTGAATTTTGTCTTGACAATCTAAATATTGCTTCTGCCAAACTGGCTGTCTTAAAATGGGTCAGAAGTTTCTGGATGCAGTAATTACTTCTGAGCTTGAAACAAAATGTATTTTTCATGCTTTGGATATTGTTAGACAATCCTATGTTGTGAGAGACTTATTTATAATATATCCTTTGTTAATAGTAAACACACACAGACTTAATCTTTTTTATTTTTCTAGAGCACCTGTGCTAGTTGCTCTTGCACTTATTGAATGTGGAATGAAGTATGAGGATGCGGTGCAGTTCATAAGACAGTAAGTACTGAAACAGTTACTTCACTTCTTAATTCAAATGGTTTTCTGAAACCGTTTTTAGGAGGGTCCTTTTGGATTTGATTCAGAGGCCATGCTTCAGAATGAAGACCACTCAAAATTCATTCAGCATTTGTAAGGATTCTGCTACATGATCTGTAGGAGAGATGGCTGCCTTAATGAGTTGCAGACACAGTTGCTTCTCTTTCAATATAGGATTGTTAAGATGTTAGAATAATTTGAATAGTCTTTTGCAGTAAAGTATACAGAGATATTTTATAATCTGTTCTAGTGCAGGAGTAACAAACTAAATAGTGCGATATAAGGAACCGAAAATGGCCATAAAAAAGAACAATCCTGTTCTATTGAACAGAAAATATCAAGGGATAAAATTGCTATTTCAACTTTTTGTATCTAATCAATATATTCTGTGCTTTTGTTTAGGAAGCGACGTGGAGCTTTTAACAGCAAGCAGCTTCTCTATTTGGAGAAATATCGTCCCAAAATGCGCCTCCGTTTTAAAGATTCAAATGGTCATCGTAACAACTGTTGCATTCAGTAAAAACAAAGCCGCCTAGATTGCTACTTTGGAAATAAGAAGACTAAAACTAGAATTGGGCAGGTTACATGAGAAAACTACATGTATGTCTAACTAGATTACATGAAGCTTCTATAGGTGTAGGCCACAATGTTGGCAGGGGAGCAACTTTGTTTAGATGATCTGTTTAGATAACAAATGTACATGGCCTTTTAAAATGTCTTACTGTATGTATCATTAAACTATCCTTAATCATGTAGTCCAGTTTTTTTCTTGAAGTCCCAATATCTATCAGAACATGTATAGAGATTAGGTGCCAAACGCCCAATACACCTTCTGTATACCACAGTGTAATAACCCTAATAACTACAACTATATGAACCTTTGCCCTCTTCCCAATTGTCTTCTGATTTGGTGGATAGAGCTTCATAGAATAATCTGCCTATTCACTGTTTGTCTCCCACAGTCACACTATAATGATTATCAGGATTTGCACACAATTTACTGACTTAGTCAGCTTTGGTGTCTAAACCTTTATTACTTAAACCTTCTTTCACAAAACATTCTCTGGTTATTAATGAAAAAGTAATGTCACGCTGTACAGAAGCACACAAGTCTTTAATGACTCCAGACAAAAAGCCTTACAGTTAAATATATATTGGCACTTAATGTGCAACTTTAGCAGGAGGCCTATAAAAGAATGGGAGGGGACTAATTAATATTTCTAGTAAAATGTTGCCTTTTGTCTTGTGCAGGAAGTATAGAATATGCCCTTTAGTAAATATTTTTTTAATGTAGAAATGCTTTATTGTAGCTGAAAATTCTTAATCATTTCTGAAGATCCTGTAATTTCTTTTACTGTACTTATTGGACGTTGTTTACCAACTATTGCTTTTGTTGAAGGTGATTTTGTTTTTTCTTGAGTTTCTACCATGAATTTGGTGGACCTCTGTAATATTTTGTATGCCTTTTGAGCTGCGTAACTTAATATTTGGATACTTGATAATTTGTT
>JANHFO010004337.1:143506-158327 GCA_032468095.1 Pareas carinatus
TGTTTTGATAACTGGACTGTTGACTTTGAGATTGGACTGTGTTTGACTATTCTGAGTATAAAGGCTTTTTATACTTAAACTGCAGTCTGTGCTTGTGTAACACTGGCTTACACTGCTTGTGGCCAACATTGGTTATAAACCAGGGGTGCCCGGACATATGGTTCTCATGCATTAAGTGCACTTGCATTAATGGTTTTTTACCTCAAAAAGAGAGAAAAAAAAGTAGAGCTATAACTTGCAAAGAATCAAATCTGTGTCTCCACTTCTTTTTTTCTGAACTGCCTATGCTGCTGCTTGTGGCTACTTGTCAGAGTCTTTTACTTTGACACAGGGGGCTATTTTTGCTACCTACAGAACTCCTTACCCAAATAAAAGTCCAAATTATCACTGACACCCCCAAATTCAGACATCAGGCATCACGGTAAGACAGATGGAGTTAAACGACGTATAATTATAATCGAATGCAGGGTATTCCTGTATAATAGAACTGAGATCTGGACCTGATTTGCCAAAAATATATTATGGGCTTCCTGCTTGCAATACTGTAAAGCCTGATCAATATTTGCATTCTCGCGCCTTGAGAACCCTCTGGTTTCGCTCATCGCAGCTTCTGATTTTAATTCCTTACTAGTGGTGCACATTCCATACCACGTTCATTGTATACTCTTTTATTTATTGGGATAAAACTGCAGCTGACAAATGATCGGTTTCAAACATTGCAATCTAATCCTGTGCATATTTATTCAGAAATGGGACCCCCTGAGTTAGAAGGGACTTGCTCCAAGGTAGGTATATAAAATACCAGTTGTGAACCTAACAACAATACCTAGCACTTACATAGCACTTTAGTGCGTTCGAAGGATTTCACGTGGTATAAAGGTTGAACTTAACCTATTATGTGCACCTTTTATAAAGTAGCAACAAATGGGTAGCAAAGGAAAAAATAAAGTGCAGGTCTAGCCTAATTCTGCACTCAAGAGTTCCACTACTAAGGATTTGCAAATCTTAGTAACTCATCCACAGATATGTGCTTCTCTGGAATGAGGAATTGGCTCCGGAGCTCTCCCTCCCTCCCTTCCTATTTGGCATGGAAATTTCTTGTTTTAATGTGTTTTAATTCTATCTTATTATTTTGTTTCTAACAAAAGTGGTTCCCTCCCAACAACCTTGTTTTACTTCAAGCCCAGTACGTTTGCAGCTTTTTTTTTTAAAACAAATATTTTCGTGTCCCCCTTCTTTCGTTTTCTTTGCTGTTTGGATTTATTTGGAATTTTCTTATCCTAATGTAAAGGGCCATAGCAAATGTCCTACTCTGTTTTGTTTTGTTTTGTTAAAAAAGAAAAAAGTACTTTCTAAGAAGAAGTATGACTTTTATTAAAAGTTCATCTCAGATTAAAAAAAACTTTGTTTGGATCACCTTATTCTTGTGAACAGCTGTTTTCAGCTTTGAATTATATCAAATCTCTCAACCTTACAAAGTATGAGCCAAGGTTTGACAAATTATCAGCATGCATACAACAGCAAAAATCACATTAATTGTTCAAAAGCATGCCAAATGCAAACTTTTTCCTTTCAATAAAAAGTTGTATCATTCATTGAAAGTTCGCCAATAATTGTAGGAGGGTACATGGGGGCACCAATGACTACAGGAGGGAGGGGTGCAGGGGCGCTGACCACCATGGGGTGCTACGGGGGGGCATCGATGGCCACACGGAGAAGTTAAATTGCAGTGTTGGCACTTTGCGATAAATAAGAGGGTTTGGGGTTGCAGTTTGGGCACTCAGTCTCTAAAAGGTTCGCCATCACTGTCCTAAAAGATTGATAAATCCTCAATGGAAAGTTTTGAATCGAGGTGGGGTTGTTCTTTTCCTCTTCCTTCAGTAGAAGCTGCCCCCACTGACAGAGGCATATTGTTGGAGTCTATTCAGAGTGGAATATGAATTTGTAGAAACAAGTTACTCTACGGATAAAATGCTTTTCTATGTGTTTTGAGCAATCTTCACTTGAGAGAACTGTACCATTTACATGCATAGCCTCTTCAGCTTGGCAGTCAGATGATAAGTAATTATGGTGGTATATTAGCTTCTAATATGCACTGTGTTTCATCATTTGACTTCTTTGTTCATGGTTATTATTTTAATGAGACCAGTGCTGCATAAATATTTTAAGGAAATTGTGTTAGATTTCCATTCTTTGAAAGCTGCGCATTGCATTTAGCAATAGACTTGAAGAATCTACTGACCTCTGCAGCCTAAATAAAAGGTATGCATTTTCCCTCAAGGACATGTTTGGAAAATAATTACCCTAATATGAAGGATCACCCAAATTATTTAGTAATCCTAATATAAAGATAATTTTGATGAGAGTGAACACCAGGCTAAATTTCTGTTGTCCTTCAAAGCAAATAATTCCATTAAGTGTAAAACCGCAGCAGCTCTAACAGAACACAACACAGTTGAATTTGTTGGCATTTTCACCTTTGTGCAAAATACAGATAAAGAAATAATGAGTGCAGCACAGTTTTTTAATAACAGTAACAACTCACTTAACAACCGCCTTACTTAACAGTGGAAATTCTGGGTCTGATTCTGGTTGTAAGTCGAAAACTACCTGTACTGTCCTTTAAAACATTTATATTTGGTTCATGAAAACTGTCCTGCTGCAGTAAGAATGAGGACATATTGAAAACTAAATCACTTGAATATCAAATCACAACTGTAGCTTATTGTAATGCTATAGTTTTTTTAATGCCCTGATTCTATTTTCAAACAGATTCTTTGGTTAAAATACATTAGTGTTTGTATAATGCTGTTTTTGACAGCAACTTTAATATTCCCATTCATATTTGAAGAAGTAACTGAAAGTGAAGTGCACTAACTCTAGAACTTTGTATACAATAGACATATGTTTTGTTCAGATTAGTGTCTGTTTAATCAACGATTTGTCTATTAAATGGAAGTTTTATTGTAAAGTTCGAAAGGTATTTTTTGCAGCTTACTTTTTTGGTTGTGTAAAGACTGTCCCTGCTAATTTTACAAATACATTGTGTTCTCTCTCTGTCTTTCTCGCCCACTGTTTCTGATATCATGGCATATTATTTTAAAATGTTGTTTGCTATGTTATATAATGCCAAGCATTGTAATAATTTGATAGTCAGACACTGTACACAGTTGCATAGAAATTAATGCACGCATGCACGCAGTTCAATTTCTGGGAGCAGTGGACCAGTGTGCACGCATGCGAGTGGCCGCCAACTCGCTGCTCGTGTAACTTGAGCTGCGTGTGTGTGCACACTCCAGCCGGCCACTTGCACGGCTCAATTCCAAATAGACCATGACCCAGTAGTGGGTCATGGACTGGGTGGGGGTTGGAGACCCCTGTTTTGGGAGCAGATTTTACACCATATAGTTTTGATTGAGATATACTTAACTGTTGCTTCTTCATTATTGATCTTTCTCAAACATTTGTCTTTTCTTTGTTGTTTTAAACTATTGAATTTAAACAAATGTGTGAGGAACTAAGCAAATTCTAATAAAAATAGAACTAAGCTTGAAGTAAATGGTTTTGTTGATATTCTTATAAATGTCACTTTTTGGCAGATTAGTATTTTAAATTAGTATTGCACTGACTGCTAGATTAACATTAATATGCTTATATTGTGTACATAACTTAGTTTGGATTAGTAAAACCTCATTACTGGCTACTGATTGATAAATTTTATAGTAGGATTTGTGACCTGTCATTGGCTTGTCTATTGATAGCTGACTTGTGTGAATGCCAGGCTTTTATCAGTTTCCTAGCATTTTGGCATCTAGCTTGGTCTATTGCCCCATTTTTGTGATCCTTTGGAAAACTGTTGTTCTCCAGGTTTCGCAAGAACAGCTGTGCTATTTTGAGAAGGAGTAGCACATGTGATTTATGAATGAGATCTTCCAAAGCACTACTAGAATGGGTCTCCTATCATTCTCCAAATAATGTGTCCACTCTTGTGAGATCTGCTGAAAGCCCTGGCTCTCTATTTCAGTCCCAGCCCTGATATTGCCGCCGAGTTCAGGGCATCCAAAAGGTCATAGATCATGGGAAGCTAGAAAGTTGGTGGTGAGGGGCAGCACCATTTATTTATTTATTAAATTTATATACCGCTCTTCTCTCAAAGGACTGTGTGGGAGTGCCAAGTGCCTGAATTTTGATCACATAACTGTGGGAATGCTGCAATGGCCATAACCTCTGATGCAGATCATAGGTTCTTTTTTCATTACTGCTGCAGTTTTGAGTGGTCATTGAACAGATGTCATAAATTGAGAACTACTTTTTTTGACTAGGTCTTGTGTCCTATGTGCTATGGCTGCCATGAATTCTTTCTCTAGTTCTGAATATACTGAGATAAAGAGTGCTGTGACATCAAATAAAACCATAATTTCATCTTCTATTTCCAGGTCTTTAATTTTCTGGAGGCACAGTAGTAGGATGTTGATAGAATAGTTGTTCCCCTCTGTGAAATATCCAAACTTTTTTATAAGTTATTTGACTATGTTGTAGGCTGGGATTCTGGTAACCATACATTTGGACAAAGAGATATGTCAAACTTGTTTTTGTTTGGGCACTTCCAGGTTTGGGAGGATGGATCCACTGCATTTCTTCTGCCAGTGTTCTTTTTTTATGATTTAATCTTTTTTGGTTAGATCAGAGGTAGCAAACTCAGCAAGAGATATGAGATCAGTCCAATTGTCCTGCTGATAGGAAATGCAGCATTTTAAATACTGCTGCAATAGCAGTTTAACCCTAGCTTCTCTGTTGAAAATCAGATGAAGGATGGATGATACGATTTTCAATAGTTAATAATTACAGGAGGGCCGTCCAAGATTTGGAAGTGGTTTGACTTTATCTATCTTATCACATGATTGACTAATCCTCTGTATCTAAAGACATCCCTAAGAATTTGAGTCATTTCTTGGGACATTGGGAAGCATTTGCAAGGAATTAAATTAGTCAATTTGGTAAATACCATTACTAGAGCTGTAGTGGCGCAGTGGTTAGAGTGCAGTACTGCATGCTACTTCTGTTAACCGTCGGCTGCCAGTAAGTTCAGCAGTTCGAGCCCCACTAGCTCAAGGTTGACTCAGCCTTCCATCCTTCCGAGGTCAGTCAAATGAGGACCCAGATTGTTAGGGGCAATATGCTGACTGTGTAAACTGTTTAGAGAGTGCTGTAAAAGCACTGTGAAGCAGTATATAAGTCTAACTGCTATTGCTACTATCACTTTGATAGTATACCCCACACTGGAGGAAGATTGGTGATGAAATCTAATGAAAAAATGTCCCAAAGCTTTGGGGGAGGTCATGTTCATTGATTTCAACAATTCAGCTGGTCTACCTGGAATTGGCTTTGCTCTCTGACAGACTTGGCAAGAGGACACTTGATCTCTAATTTCTCTGAATGCAGAGCCACCCAAATTCTCTGTGGGTTCTTTGTTGGATTTTGAATGTTCCCCCATGTTGTCTTGGGAACAGCTGTACTACTACTTCGCTTAGGGGAAAAGGCACATATAATTGACCATTGATCAATAGCTACCCTCCTACCACTATGAAACCTTGTTGGATTTCCTTGAGTTCATTCCTACATGCATATGCTAATATTGTTTTGCCTCGTATCTTGGGGTCTGTCATAAATTATTATTTTATTTATATCAATATAAATTGTGTTTAACATTTTTATTTTTAATACATTTTTATTAAAAGTTTTAAGCACGTAAGGTCTATCACAAACCAATACGAAATAGAAAAAAGAAAGAGAGAAAGAAAAACAAAAGTGCAGTGAGAAAGAATGAAAAGAAATAGAAGCTTCATATTTTCTCTGCAGAAAATATACGTATGATTACAAAACTATCTCATACTGTATAATTTAAAAAATATCACTTTTTATTATCAATTGTTTTTATAATCAAACCACAAGTGCATTTTTTTCTGTTTCATGAAAAAAAATCTATAGGGAGTTTCCAATCAGCCATAAATGTAGATACTATCCTTTTCTGATCAAAAAAATTAGCCACCTCTGCAAGTTCCATCATCTTCACCAACCATTCTTCTGTTGTGGATAGTGTCAAACCCTTCCATTTTTGTGAATATAGTAATGCTGCTGCAGTTATCATATTTCATTTATTTATTTACTGGTTCAGTTTTTATGACTGTCCATCTCGGTCAGTGACATATAGAAAGACTAAGTTGCCTGTCCCTTAGTACTAAATGAAAAGTCTCTGGTTTAAGTTGTACTTTAATAAATTATATTTAACTATTGTAGAAAAACCATGAAACAATTTCCTTCCCTCTTTATTAAAAGATGGCTGGTATTTTACAGTGGCAGTTGCTGACATGGACTAAAGTGATTTTCACCTCAGAAGATTTAGTCTATGGGCAGTTAAAATAAACTAAAATTCAGTTCATATTCAACCATTCAGTTTCAGTAACAATTGAAAGTTTTTACTTGTCTATCTGGTATGGTGTAACTTTAAAGATAATGTTCCATTTCATCACCTTTTAATGTGATGCATGGCTGATCTATTTTCTCGTGAGTCTGGGCATCCTTGCCCAGGGATGGAAGTTGTGGATAATTTGTGGTATTCTGCTTTTCCTGTATGTGCTATTTTCCATTTTCATTCATCATTTGCTTTTCCCATTGTTACAGGAAATTCCATGTATGGGAAGTTTGCTTGGTAGAAAATAGGATGCGGCGGATGTTGCAATGCAAAAACAGTTGAGTAGAATGCATTCTGAACTCTTACATTACTTTTACTCTCAGGATTCTCAAACAATTTTGCAAAGTTAAGTAGTGCAAGAAAGTTCAGGTGTATGTACCATCTGGGGGGCAGGGGGTAAATATACATCCCTGCCTCCCATTTCTTTTATTTTGCCAGCTTTGCAGTTGAGACATAAGTGACTGGAGTTCCTAAATCTCTGGTTTGGCCTTTAATTTGAAATTCATCAAATCTAAAAATAAACAGATACATTTCTTGTTGTTGAAAAAGAATTATTTTAGTTTCATTTAATTTAAGGAATAGAAGCAATTTACAATAAGTTATATAAGACAGCAATAAACCACATCAAATTTGATATTTCTAGAAAATTTCTAATCCATAGTTTATTTTTCTTATGGTATTTTTCTTGTCTTTCTATAGGGATTAAAGAGACACAGGAGCCTTCATGGATATAGTTGATACATTTAATCATTTAATTCCTACTGAACACTTAGATGATGCCCTATTTCTAGGATCCAACCTGGAGAATGAAGTCTGTGAGGATTTTAGTACAAGTCAAAATGTCTTAGAGGATTCGCTGAAGAACATGCTCAGCGATAAGGACCCTATGCTAGGATCTGCAAGTGCTCAGTTCTGTTTGCCTGTTTTGGATAGCACTGATCCCAATTTCCAGATGCCTTGTTCTACAGGTAACTCTTAATATTTTCAAGTCTACACTTTTAAATAGAGTAGTGTTGTAGTGTTCTCCCCTTTTTGGTTTGAAAATACATTTTTCTTTCTACTCTGCTTTATAGCATGGAGCAAAGCGTTAAATTGCTAGTTGCTCCTGAATCACTTGAAAATTCTAAATAAGCTTTAAAACAAATAATGGAGAGAGACATGGTACTACAGACAATTTTTTCCTATGAAGACACTGACATGACTTGCACTCTACCCTTCACTTTAAAAGATATTCTAATATAATATATTTTAATATAACTAAAGAATTTGTGGATTCTTCTTTAAAAAGCCAAGAAAAGTCTATATAATTATAAGTAGAGTTCCACTTCTACAATAGAAGTTTCCCTTGATCTTTCACAAATCTGTGCCTAGATAGATCTTCACTCTGCAGAGAGATCTGTGAGGTCATCGAAAACAGTGGGGAATAAGAGTTTGATCAGTTGTAAAGACCATTCTGCAGAGCTAATGGGTCGCAGTGCTGCAGAATAGGATGTAACTTGGACATATTTTTTTTAAAGGGAATTTTGTTCTTGTTTACTGTAGCTTAGCATAGAAGGTTTTTCAAGATGACCTTTAAAATGTTATGCTATAAAGTGATCCTCTTAATCGATGCGTGTCTTTTGCTGAATAGCTTTCAATATAAAATGAGTATGATGACCTTCTGTATGAAATTAATAGGACATTGTTTGATATGTGGTCATTTTTGAGTTTCAATCTTGATGCTTAGATGTTATAAACAATTTAAACTGGCATGTGTCACAACTCTTAAACATCCTGTATCACTTCCCCACTGTCTTTCTAGCTATTGTGTGTCCTTCATCCCATGTCATTGCTATGGCTTGTCAAATCTAAGTCCCTTTTTGTTTCTCGAAAAAAAAGGAAAATAATAATTCCATTACCATACATATAATTTAAAGTGTAGAAGAGGTTGGTTATGAAACAGTATGAACTTACATCTGTATCTTAAGCTGATGAAAGAAATGATTTTAAAGAAGTGATAGACTAGTTTAAGTCAATCCTTATCTATGATAATACAGTTAATTATTTCAACTTTGCTAATAGTTAAGAATGCCATCCATGTATGACATATCTATTTATTCCTGAATAAAATTCTGTAGGCTTGAGGTAATTCAATCTAGGAAAAAAATGCTATTCTGAATCTAGGATAGCTTTTAATTACTACTTTCTTGAAAATAGCAAGATCTAGATTTTGAATTCTCAGATAAATTCTACACTGAATGGCTAGCATTGATAATTATTTTATCTACAGTCACCACTGAGGAGATATAATATTTACACTCAGTATTAAGTTAAGGTAGCAGTACATAAAGTTGTGGTAAAATACTCTTAAAAATAAATTGTTCTGAAACTGTAGAACCTAGAATAAATACTATTGGAAAATAACAGCTACATTATCTCCCCCCCCCGTTAACAATGGCAATTTGGGTAATTCTATTTCTTTTCTTTTTTAAAAGAAAACTTGCATGTTGAATTGGTTGATTATCAAGAATAGACTGATATTGACTTAAATTTTTGGAGTGCTTGAGATGAGTATAGCTGTCTGGTGTTTTGTGTTTTGTGTTGAATTTTGAAATTCTTGAGGAGGGGGAAGTAAGTGTAGATGCTCAAAATATGCACAATATGTTGCATATATTTAACTATGAACTATTATGTCGAAGCAAAAATGTCTATATATTTGGAATTGTAACAGCATAGATGCCTCCATTGTGTTTAAACAAGTAATTTTTACTGTATTTTAGATTTTGTTATTACAAGAGATTAGATTTCTGATTAGTGGTCATGATTCAGTGATTCTTGCAACTTAGCTGCGTGTTCTGAATTCTAAAGTAGGAGTGGCCATTTCCTCATGATATTCCTTATTTTGAAATTGAAGAGAAATGTAAAAGAATTTGCGTCTTACATTAAATAAATACCAACTTTACTCAAGGTCCCAAACTCAGTAAGTCTCTGAATATTGTTAAGTCTTATGAACATTGCAGTAATCATTGAAAAGCTTAGTATTACCAACAGAATTGGTAAATACTTCAGCTTTTTCTTAATTGACTATAATAAATAATAAAAAATAAGATATAATTGTATAGAAGACAATGTTCCATCCAAAACAATAGTGTTAATATTAATTCGAAAGGAATATATATCTGTATACATCAAGACTTTAGATATTTGCCTCATTAATGGATCATGAGGAAATAATAATAAGGCATGCTATATCATGATGTAAAAGTATTCTCCCACTGACCTTTCTGCATTTGGTTTGAGGGAGAAATATTTTTTCTCATCTGTTAAGTTGTTCCCCATTCCTTTCTTAATCGTTCTTCTCTGCTCCTGGTAGTATAAACATGCCCAATGAAACATTTTCCTTAAAGAGCACTACTTTATATTTCATTTCAAAATTATTTTTGAAACTAAGGAGACTTTCTAAAAGAAATTATAATAGGTATGAGATTTTTTTTGTAGATAAGGACGTTGAGAGGTCTTATTAAATGTGAGCTCTTGGGTATGCCTACTACATAGAAAAAAATCTGTTTTATGTTGGATCAGACCGTTGGTTTGATATACCATATTACATTGATTATAAGACATCACTGATTATAAGATGCACCCTTATTTTTCTAAGTTAGAAATAGAAATAGGTTTTCCTTTAAGTGCAATGTAGCAGGGGAGGAGACGGAAGAGACCCAGGGGGGGTCTCTTCCCAAATTGGGGCAGACAGCCCCGGCAGCCTCATCCTCCCCGCCTCCTGACTTTCGCTCGCCGGCCCACACCCCAGCCCTCCGACCTCCATAGCCCTTTGATCTGCCACATGTCCAGCTGCCAGAATGCAAAAGGGAAAGGCAGGGCACGCCCTGTGGAGGAAGAGCCTACCGCCTGAGCGGCTTTCTGGGATGAGGCTGACAGTTGTCCCACTCCGGGAGAGGTGCATGCAACGGCCCCGCTTCCACCCTTTGCTTGGTAGAGTCCCGCGACTGACTCTGGCTATTTTGCAGGGACCCTGGGAAAACATAGGTAGCACAGTCTTCCCCTTTCTCTTAAAGTCATTGTTTGGATCTGAAAGCCTGTTCTGTCTAAAACTTTGAACTGAGAGGCTTTCCTTCCCCCCTTTAGTTGGTCAGCGCACTGCTGCCAAACAGCTGAGCTGTCAGACAAGCCCCGCACCCCAGCTGGCCGCCTCAGCTTGAGAAGAGACCCCTCTGGATCTCTTCCGTCTCCTCCCCCCTACAGCAAGCAAGAATACCCTTTACCCTGGTAAGAAATCGAATATAAGATGCACCCTGAATACAGTGACACCAAAATATGAAAAAACCTTCATCTTGTAAACAAAGTAATACGGTAGTATTAATACTGATTGCCCAAGTCTCTCCAGGATTTCAAGTAGAAATTAGTCCAGGTGTATCTTTCAGTTCCTGGTGGTGCTTTCTGTCATTCTTAAAATTCAAAATCCATTTGAAAAAATTGTATCAAAAGAGGATTGGAAGTGAATCCGTCTGACAGAATAAATTAATGCAAATTAGATAAAAGATCAAACTTTTTTGGCATTTTCTATCTAATACTTCTTGTCTTGTCTTAATTGTCTGCATTTAATTTGATAGGATTTTTTGCTTTGTTTTGCTTTTCTCAGTTTTCTTTATTTAGATAACTTTCTCTAAATTATTTTAAATGCTGTGGTTTCAGCTTTTACATTGCAGTGATTTAAAATAAAAATTTATTGAAGGAATTTTAACTGAATAATATAATTTCTTTTACATTATAACTTCCACTTCACTAATACTTCTGTCTTCTCACTTGAAATATCATGTTTAGTTTTCTGGAAAACCTTTTACTTGGGGGAGGGACTAAGATCATCAATAAGCTATTACCAAGTAATTTATTACTATTTTGCTGTTTGTTCATTTGCTACTAAGAATATTACTAATAAGCTAATTTAGAATCTGTAAAGTTGGTTGTGAGTCATGCCTGTGTTCCCTTTTCTGCAGTTAGTTTTCAGATAGATGAAAATCATGGATTTTTATAACTTTTCCATCATTTAGTGTTTGCCCTTCATTTGACTGTCTCAAAATTGTTATGTGTTTTCTTGTATATCATATTTATGCATATCATATGAACTATAGATACACATCAAATAGAATGTTTACACTCTTTCATCTTAAAATCCTTCCAGAGTGGCTAATGCAAGATCAATAAAAGTGAGATGTTTATTTATTGATTCAGTTTATTACCTATCTTTTTATTTAGGAGCTGAAGGCAACCTTCGTAGCATTGCCACATTTTTTAATTTTACGACAAAAAACAAACCTGTGGGACAGATTGAGCTGAAAGAGAATGTCTGTCCTAAAATCACCAGTGAATTTTCCTTGGAGAGAGTGAATAGAATGTAGATCTTCCTGGTACCAGTACAGCACTTGAATCACTATGCCACACTCTTTCTCTATCTACAGCCTTAAACAATGAAATTCAGGAGACAAAGAGGGTAATGGCAGGCAATTTCTAAGTTACTGTAGTTTTCCATCATGTATAGGACATCACTTATTTACATATGGCTCATGATTGGAGGAAACCTGTTAGATTGTTTCGGCAGTTACCTTGTCTCAGCGGTTTCGTGACCGCCCAAGTATAAGACTCCTCCACCTGTTTCTAGGTAAATATTTTAAAGAAAAAGTATCATCTTATACACACAAAAATACGGTACATCATATTTATAATTAGCAGAACTAGAATGGAAGAAATCTAGAAGTGGAGAAAACAAATTGAAGTTTTTCTTTAGCAGAGTCAATAGATCCAATTATTTTATCTGTCTCTACTACAACTTGAATTTCAGATTTATTATTTACATATGCAGAAATTTATAGTCGTTTTTTGAATACCATTGGGTTCCTATTTATCTCTCTTGCTTTGCTGCCTTAATCATTTTGTTGTTTCTTCATTGTAGCATAATAAATATACATGATATTTTAATATAACTAATTTAAACTGAAATGGCTTAAAATGATGAAATCTGGTTTTTTTTGGAAATTCATTGCACCGTTTCCATTTTAAATCATTTCCATTTTAAGAAGCATTAAGATGTGTACAATACTAAATGACAGCTATTGGTAGTGCCTTTTGAATAGAACGGCCTTTGGTGAGAAATCAGGAGTGTCAAATACAGTCTGCTATAACTATATAAGATATATACATTTACTCAAGATTTTAGTAATATACATATATTTATATGGTATTGAAAAGCTTAATCATTGGGCTTTGGATGTTACTTGTCCAGAAATATTTATCTCAGGGAAGTAACTATCTACAGCATTCATTTTAATTCCTTTTTTGATGTGTGTGTTTATGTATGCATATATGTGTGCATGCCTTCAATTCAATTTTTGACTTCTGGTGACTGAATGAACTAGTGTCTGCAATTTTCTTGGCTTGTCTGTTTTTATTTATGTTGACCACCAGATATGTGACCAGTTTCATCCTAGTTGAGATTTCAAATTTATGTAGCTGCAGATCTTAGTATGAGGTTCAAAACTTCCTCCAGGAGTAAATCCCATGAATTTCAATGGGAAGTGGGGGGAAATCATATAAAACTTTGTATATGAAAACATGACACAATGTAGCATCTATATCTTTCTGTCTGACAGTATAGGGAATAGGGACTAAATGTCATATCCTTTGGTCATTTGACTCCTACGTAGCAAACAGGTGGCAACTATGGCCAGGAGAGCCTTTGCACAAAAATATTCTGTGCACCAACTATGGATCAGAATGGTCTCACAGTCATTCATAGCCTAGTTACTTCCTATTTCAACTACTGCAGTGAAGCCAGCATTTGGAGACTATCTGGAAGCTACAGTTACTCCAGAATATGGTTGCGCAAGCAGTTAAAGAGGTCCCTCATTTTACTATTTAACATCCCTGGTACATAAACTACTGGTTATCAGAAATATTTCAAGTACAATCTAACATGTTGGTTGTCACTGTAAAGTCTTATGTTGGTTTATCTTTAGGGCTTTCTTACTCCTATCTTTTCTGCCCAACTGATACGTTCAGATACAGTTAGTGCATTCGTATGTCCCAGCTATAAGTCATTGTCATCTTATGGGACCTAGGCAATCTTCTTTGTAGATATGTTTGCTTTGTGGAGCAGTGTTCCTCCTGAGATTTAGATGGTTCCGACACTGTTGGGCATAAAGTTCCAGCTTGCTGTGAAGTGTAACAATTAATTCTTTGGTAGTCTGTCCTGATGGTTTAATCTGTTTGTGTTGAATATCTTCACTGATGTATAGTGACATAGTGTTTCCTATTCTTTCTAACACTTTTATATTGTTTTAATCTCAGAGTTATTTGGTAATGGAGACAACATATAAATCAATCAATCCTTATCTAGACACATGTTGCCTAGCTGGGCTTTATTTGGTTTTCCCTGGCAGAGTCTTAGCAATTATTTGATTTTAAAAAATCAAAACAAATTGTAATTTACACTTGTTAAACTATATTTTATTGTTTTCTTGTTAGTTTTTTAACCAGATTGTATCTTATTGATGGTTCTTGTTGCTTTTTGTACATTTCTCTAATTGCCTTTGAAATCCATATCATGTAATGTTAGTTAGACCTGTAATTGTTCGGAAGCTAATGGTAGGTGCTCACTGGTGTCTTTTCATCAGACCTGGTGGAAGTTTGGAATGGGGTGCATTACGGTTAACTTTAGGATACTGTTACAGTTTAATTTCTCATTATTCCCTTTCATAAAAAGATAGAGGGAAACCGTATATTTCCAGATAAAACAAACCTGGGTGTGATAACTATGGTAATTGAACTTCAATGGGGTTAGTATGAAAGGCTACAATTTGGCCGATCATGAACTAAGATTTTTAAGTGGCAAAGGAAGTAACTGATGGCTGTTGGTTAACAAGAAGACCAAATTGCTTTTAATAGAAATCTTAAAGCAGAGCTTGGACAACCATCTGCCATGAGTAGGTTGTGCAAGTTCTTTGAACAAAATATACACACAGCCTCTTTGCTGCGAACAACTTTCAAAGCAGCCATGTCAGCATCCTTTAATAATTCAAAGAGTGAGCTTCATTCCCACTCCTATGTACTCTGAGACATCCTTTTTGAAAATCATTGCACAACCTTGGATGAAAATACTCAATTTTTTTGCTAATCCTTATTTTATATGTTTGCATTTATTTTTTTAATAGTGTAGATCTAAAATTATTTATTTATTTATTTATTTAAATTTATATATAGCCCTTCTCCCGAAGGACTGAGGGTGGTGTACAGATAACATAAAAATTTAACATTGAACTTTAACAATATTTACAAAATATGGGATATGGGGGGAAG
>JANHFO010004337.1:158427-169354 GCA_032468095.1 Pareas carinatus
GAACTTTAACAATATTTACAAAATTATGGGGTGTGGGGGAAAGGGAATGGGAAGAGGGGGAGGGAGTTGGGAAGGGGAAATTGGCCGCGTGCCATCTCTCTTGATCCTAGGACCCGTCTTCTTGGTTAGTATTAAATAATTTCAGTATCAGTGACAGAGATAGTAAATCTTTAAATTGAATCAACCCCCATTATAAAAGGAAACTGTGTTTTGTAATGAAAAAACAATATAGTTCCTATTTTCTGAATATGAACCTTTCCAGTAGGTTTTTATTTATTGATTATATTCTGCAACATCTCGTAGAATAAGTAAATTATTATGTAGATACATACATACACACACTATTTAATATAAAGTAACAAATTCTAAGAAGTATGTTTGCATGGAAATAAATCTCATTGTGTTTAATGAGATGTACATAAAATTGCAACCTTCTACTGTAGCCCTTGGATTTTGGCTAGATGTTTAGTAGGTGAAACACTTATTAATAGTTGCCAGGCTATCATGTTCTACATTTAGCATCTAAAAAGAAACTATTAAAATAAAGATAAAGGAAATTGTCACTTTTGGATCAGCTCTTTCCATTCTTAAATTCTCTTTCTCTTAGGTGGGAAGGGACAGTGAGGGGACAGCTGATCCTTTAAGGACTGAGAACTTCCTGTGGCAAATCAATAAAATGTGAGTCCACTAAAAATGGCTATGACTCTTTCTCAAGGACCATGTATGAGAAATAATACTGCTCTGGATGACCACTTGTTTTATCTGCCTTGTGGGAAACTTGTACATCTCATTTCCTACACATGCATTTAATCTTATTTATCTATTTCTTCTCCCCTTCCGTCCTGCCCCATCCGCATCCCCATTGCCATTGCTTTCTTTATGTTTCACATCTTACATGACATTATAAACTTAATAAAAATCTTTTTAAGATTTAGGATTTTTTTCAATTTTTTTTAGCTGTTGGACTTGGTGATATTATGGATGACAGAGTTAAGGAAACTGCCCACAGTACCATTGATGAAGGTGATCTTTCATCCAACAGGAAATTGAGGGACCAAATGGATGGAACTTCAACCAAATCGCCAAGAAAGTCTCCACGTTTAATGAACCAAGGTAAGGTTTTTTATTTATAAAAATACATAGTAATAGCTATGCATTCTGTAGAGTTCCTATTTTTGTGAGCAAACCACTTAAAGGACGTAACTTAGTGTCTGCTTGAAATAAATGTGCTTATAATTTGATGTACAGACAATCTATAACTCACTTGACCTGAATAGATGCTGAGGATTAACTTATGAACTTTTTTCGTTTATTGTGTTAAATTATATATTATATATAAATCAACCTGTTTTTAGTGTATGTTGTTTTTTATTGGTATAAATAACACCAATATAATTTTTTTAATAGAACCAATACGAAGCCTGCGGCAGAGCACACTAGCTAAACGTTCAAATTCTTCATCTTCTGTTCCCACGAAAAAAACTGTAAAGTCTGGACCCGCCCAGAAGGGAGGACTGAAACAGCATGATAAAGGACAGGCTAAACAAGATAATAATAACAATAATGCACAAGAGCATTTAAAGAAGATTGAGTCAAGCTCTAACGACAGTTCCCAGTTAGAAGAAACAAAAGAAATCCCACCATCATCTTCTGGCAACTCAGAATCGGTTCCATCTTGTGCAAAATCAGAAAGCACAGAAGCAGATAATGAGCATGAAATTCCCAGTCAGGCAAAAGTCAAAGTATCTCATGAAACAGAAAATTCTTCTAATTTGCCAGATTCTATTACCTTATGTAAAGAAATGGAAAATGGAGCACAGACTGTTACAGAAAAATATGTTGCTACCGTTGGAACAGAGTCAGCCTCACCTGCTTTTGTGGAGGCTGAAAAAGTTACAAATAGCAATATCCTTAAAAATGAAGATGAAGAAGTCATGAAATACACATGTGAAATATCTTCAACAGAAAAAGCAAACTACAAAACTGAGGAAGAAAAGAATAGAACTGAAATAGTAGATCAAAGCAAGGAAACTGGGATGAGTAATACTCTGCTTATTTCCAAAACTGGTGAAAATTCAAGTGAAATTCAGGAAGACCTTATCATTCAGTCTAATTTTGTGGATGGAAAGGCTAGTGAGGATATTGCTCACAATGCTAACTTGCAAAAAGAAGACAAGCAAGAATGTTCAGATAGCCCGAAAAAAGCTGATTCGAAAGATGATCTTCCTTTAAATAGCATGGAATTTGAACAGACTGATTTAAAAGATGATGGTACAAATTGTATCAAATTAGAAGCAAATACTTTGGAAGAAATTATTCAGGACATTCCAACCCAAGCAGTATCCCAAGAGCCTGAAAGTGTAAAAATGGGAGAGCTTAAGATTTCAGGATTGCCAGAAGATGAGCATTCTGGTGCTCCATTAAAATATCTAAAAAAGACAAAGTCCAAAAATACCAAGACTAAACAAAATAAAACTATAGTCACCCAACAGAAATTGGCTACTGTAGGCCAGGACACACACAGTAAAATTCAAGTTCTTCCAAGTGTTCGCAGTCAGTCTTCAATAAGTCTGAAGCGTCACATAGAGGAGCAGGGAAACATTCAGCATTGTCAGAGAATAGTTAAAGTTAAGAAACAAAATTCAGATAAAGATATAAGATTTCAGAGCTGTGACTCTGGAATACATCTAAAGAAGCAAATTCACGAGGTAGGGAAAAATATTCCCCGGGGTCAAACACCAGTTCAAGTACGGAAAATAACGACAGAAAGAATGAGTGACAGGTCTGTCAGCCATCATGCAGGTTCTAAAGAA
Organism: Pareas carinatus; assembly: GCA_032468095.1. NCBI lineage: Eukaryota > Metazoa > Chordata > Lepidosauria > Squamata > Pareidae > Pareas > Pareas carinatus. The sequence goes on from JANHFO010004337.1 coordinate 161,241, forward strand.
GGTTCACATTTAGTGTTAATTAATTCCAAACAAGCCCAGTTGCCACAGCAGAGTCAGAAGCAGTCACAGAAATATCACCTTAAAGCAAATAACTACATTAAGGAAGAAGGAGGAAAAAAAGATTCCATGACATTACTTGTGGATTATTTAAAAGATGAGGAAAAGGAGAAAGTGAAAGTCAGAAAGTTAGAAAAAAGTCTTCAGCCTCGACAGAGAAGAAGCAGTAAAAGTCTCTCAGTTGACGAGCCACCACTGTTCATCCCAGATAATATCTCTACTATAAAACGAGAGAGCTCAGAACTCCAGTCTCCCAGTGAATGCAAAAGTGTCTGGGTACCTAGCAAGCAGTGTGGGTTTTGCAGAAAGCCACATGGCAACAGGTGTGTGCTTTAATACATCATTGATCTTACAAAAACAATTGTAATTGGCTTTTCAGTATTTTAGAGCAGGAGTAGGTGAATTTTTTCTGATGAGGATGGACTTCTTTAATTTTTTCCCCCATCTGAATGCTTCATTCACATTGATTATGTAGTCATAGGACAGGACCGACATGATGGGCTTTTTTGGGGTGGAGGAGAATTGGAGGCAAAGTGGTAATGTGGAGCAAACGTGTTGCAGTGATGGACTGCAAAAGATTGCTCTTGGGCTTGTAGATGATGGAAGAGATTTCCACAGAAATCTTTTCCAGTCACACATTATCCATTCCTATCCCAATTTTAGGTTTTTGACTATCTTTTTTCAAATTAAAACATAAAAGACAGAATTACATTAATTAAATTGTAACCTAAAATCTAGAATAGTTGGAGTAAGTCAGAATGTCCTTCAGCTACACTAAGAAAGCAAAGGAAAATGAAAGAAGAATAAGATAACGAAGAAGAAAAAGAAGAAACAGATAAAAGAAAACACCTCTATATTCTGGTTGTTTCCAAACAAAAAGGCTTGTTTTAATGATTTGAAAATCAGAACATTTTTACAGATGAACAAATTAATAATGGCTTTTTTTGTAACTTCTGTTTCCCCCCTCCATTTCTTCTGCTAGTACACAGAAGAAATAGATCACAAATATAAGCCAGGAATAAACAAGGATTCAGATCTAAATATAAGCCATAATTGGTATAAGTCAGGATTTATAAACTAGATTGGTAACAAAAATAAACTTTAGATTTTTTTAGAGGGAATTCAGTCTTCATTCTAAGACAAAACCAAACAAAAACTGCTTTAACTTGGTATTATATGTAAACCCTGCCTATGTACATTTGCCTTTAAGTAAAATCTAGTATATTCTATGATGCATACTTCCCAGTAAACCTATTCCATATCTCAGCCTAACAAATAGTACATGCTTTCATTGAATTTTTCCTACTAGTAATATTGAAAGCAATAAGTACTATTGATAAATATTAAAATGCCTGTTGTTAGCTTTAATATCAAAAATTGAACCCTGCAGTATCCTGAATATTTTTTAAAGAGTATTCAGTTTTACTATGATATTTTTCTGAGAACATTTGAAAGGTTTTGGTGCTTAAAACTGACTTTATTAACATGTATGTGTGTAATAAAATGTGTACCAGCTGTCCTGCATAATATCTTTTTTCAAATCTGGACTCATAGATATTCTGGACAATGATTCTATTACACTTCATACTATATGGTTAATTAAAAATAGTGAGCATTCTAGTTTGAAACACCTAGGAACTAGGAATGTATACCATCTGAAATACTATTTTCCTTGCCCTATTGCCAAATCAAATCAAAATATTTGAAACAAATTTCACGTATTGTATTATCTAACAGTATAGTATAATTAATATGGTTTTATTTAAAATTATAGACACATATCCAGCTGTCCCTTCCACTAATAGAACTGTTGAACTGAGCAGAAGTTTTCAGACTATTATAAATTAATGCAGTTCATACTGGCACCTAACATCTATTGAATGCAATCGTAGAACTGGAAGGGGCTGTATAGGCCTTTAAGTCCAATCTGTTCATTGTATCAAACCACATTAACATATATGTGACAGACTAGCCTCTACTTGAAGATATCCTGTAAAGGAAAACCTCCTGCTTTTCTTTATAATTGGTCCCTCTATCAAATTGCTGCTACAGTTAGAATATTTTTTTCTGACGTTCAGTTGGAAACTGTCTTCCTGTTAATTTAAAGCCATTACTTCTGCACCTAAACTGAGAAAGAACAGGTTTTGGCCTTCTGCGGACAACCTCTCAAGCATTTATTGAATGCTGTTGTATTTTCTTTTCTCAGTGCCAAACATGTCTAGTTCCTTCAATATTTTCCCCCATAGGGTTTAATTTCTAGTCACCAGGTAATCTTCGTTGCCTTTCTTTGAATCCTCTGTAAAGTATAAATGCCGAGAACTAGAATATTCAAGGTGAAGGCTAAGCAAAGTAGGATGAAGTGGAATGATTACTTTTCATTATTTAGAAATTGTGTTGATGTAGGCTAAGATGATGTTAGCTTCCTATGCAGCCATATTATACTGCTGGCTGACAATTGGTTTGCAATCAGTTGTTTCCATGATCTTTTACTGCATTAAGCTAGTCTTTCACCATCCCGTGCAGATGATTGTTAACTGCGTGAAAACTAATGCATATTCATGCACTTTATTACCATACTTGTAGCCATTCCTAAGTCTTCTGGCTTACTAGCTGTTCTACCCAATTTTGTATCGCTTGCAGCTTTGATAAGCATATACTGGATCTCTTGATCCAAACGATTGATAAAAATATTGAGCAGTAGAAGACCTTGTGGTAACTCAACTTGGTAACTGTTCAATTTAATGTTTATATAGTTATCACACCATCCAAATGCTTTGATAAAGTCAAGACAGATCTATAGCATTCCCACAAACTATTAAGGAAATTGCCTACTCAAATAATGAGGTACGATTTATCTCAGATCTGACAATTACTATTTTCAAGATGCTTACATATCTATTTTTCAGTGATTTAATCTATTATCTTCCCACATATTTATCTCAGATCAGCTTGGTTGTAGTTTTCTGATTTTTCTTCCTTTCCCCTGTTTAGAAGGGTGGAACAACATTTATTGTCCTCCAATCAACTAGCACTTCTTCAGGATTCCAGGATTCAGTGATAGCAGATCCTGCAATATCCTAGGATACAGTTCATTTAGTCTTGGAGAGTTAAGCTAATTCAAAGTAAAGTAAAGTAAAGAATAAGAATTCCTTAGCCGTATTTCTATCAGTCTCAATTGTCAATCCTGCTTTTTCATTCTGCCATCCCAGTTTTTAGGTGAAAAACATTTTTGTTGGAAAAGATTGAACCAAAAGAAGAAATTGAATGGCTTTCTCTTTGTAACCTGATAGCATTTTGAATTCTTTACTGAGCCATTGGTATATTGATTTTTCCCATTTTTGGAAATACTTGCACAAGTCCTTTTTTCTGTTCTTAGTATTCTTTGCACAATCTGAGCTATTGCTTTCGTGATGCTACTTCTTCAGTTCTGGATTATCTGTTCATATTCATCTTTTGTGATCTAGTCCTGTTTACATTTTATTTTACTATCTTAACTAAGCTTTTTGTATAGCCACATTGTTTCCTATGATACTTTTTTCCTTCTCTTTGGAATACTTTGCAACTAAGCTTTTGGTAACATTTAAGAAACTCATCTGTCATCAGTTCTTTTCCCAATTAGCTTCTCCCTACTTATCCTTGTTCTGTATTCATTAAAATTCGCTTTATTAAAGTCACTTTCTATGCTCTGTAGACTTTGGGACATAGAAGCTAACTTTTCCAGATGTAAAGAGAAGCAAGCGCAACTATGATGAATGGGTTAGACCAAATCCAATAATTGAGGTAGACCCAAATTTAAACTAAGAAGTTCTCTCTTAATTCTGCTGTACTACTCGGTATAATACAAGAATAGTTTCAGGAAAATATGATTTCAGCTTACTAGCTTTTAAAGATGTATCCAATAAATCATATGATTCTTATATTAATATCAAGATTTAAAGACCCCATTAAGCTGAGATCTAGTAAGTGCAAGTTACTTTGACTGTAGGATAATTAAACTATATTAAAGAGTTTTTCCTATTTACTTAACTGTTGGAAAATGCTCTTGGTAAGAAACATTGGACTTTTTTATAGAGCAATATATGTTAATTTTCTTTGTTAAACTAATGGCTCTTTAACAAAGAAGCTAATGGTGTTTTGAAAAGCAGCTTTCAGATGTGAGCCATGAATTTTTTGCCTACCATTTTATAAAGCATTGAAACCTTCCTACTGATTTTTTAAAGTATGTCTTTTGCTTAGTTTGCTTATTGTTTTTTTGAAAAATTTGGAGATGAGATACTTTATAAGCCATTATTTAGTAACTATGAGTATTAGTGAAGCTGAACTCTCCTTTTACTCTTTTATGCAATATGTATGAGTCATAGATGAACTAGGTCAATCAGTAGCATATCTTTGCTATGGGATCAGCAAGATCTTGCTACTCTTTAATTAAACCTTTTAATATTAGTACTTTATTGCTGAGAATATTAAATAGCTTATTGCAAGACATTAAAATGTTTTAAAGAAGAACGATGTAGATATATGACAATTGTCACTCGTAACTTACACAAGTAGTTATAGAAATCAAATCAAATAATAAAAGTATAATATAAATTATAATGTATATTAATGAAATACAGGTAGTCCTCAACTTATGACCACAAATTGAGCACAGAATTTCTGTTGTTAAGCAAGACATTTGTTAGGTAAGTTTTGCCACATTTTATTTTTCTTGCCACAATTGTTCAGCGAATCTGCAGTGAATCACTGCAGTTGTTAATTTGGTAACATGGTTGTTAAGAAAATCTGACTTCCCTATTGACTTTGCTTGTCAGAAGATGATCTCATGACCCAAGACACTGCAACCATCATAAGTATAAACCAGTTACCAATCACTCAAGTTTTGGTCACGTGACCAGGGGCATATTGCAATGGTGATTCGAAAAATGGTCATAAGTCACTTTTTTCAGTGCCATTGTAAGTTTCCACAGTTACTAAATGGATGGTTGTAAGTCGAGGACTACTTACAAATCAGCGGTAGAGAGACAAATATTAGACATTGGACTAATTTATGGATAAATACTAAGCCATATTGGATTCATTAACCATGCTGAATAAAAAGCAATATACCCAGTCATGTCTTGACATTAAATATGAAACACTGCAGTGTTGTGATGGAAACACATTCCCATATATACAGTTAATTAGAAGTGATGCAAAGCTAGAATTGTCATTTTTACTTTGGTTTCAGTTAAACTAATGTGAAAGTTTAGCCAAGAGTTAAGTTGTACTGATTTCCAAAGGCTTGTAGCATAAGTAATTAATCAAACCTGTACATTTTGAGGATATTCAAAATGTTATTTATTTATTAATTAAATTTCTACATCATCCATCTAATCTTAGTGACTGGGCAGTTTACCACAGCATAATAACCAAGAATAAAAGCATACTTCAGAATTTACCGTTATCATTATAAACAATAGAAGAAATTGTAGAAGAAAGTTACGAGCCAGTTAGATTTTTTTCCATGTGAACTATATAAAACATGGCTCACTGGAGTACAATTGTATAACTCAGTGTTTCTGTGAAAAAATACATTGCAATTTGTTTTGCCCCATATAATCAAATAATTTCATATATTATTTACATATGTAAACTATGTAGAATAAGTCCATTCCAGAAAAAAACTTAATTTAAAATAGGTGTGACTGAACAAAATTATGAATTAGATTTAAATTTATATTCATGCAGTGTAGGGCAAATAGAATTGAAATGCCTGTTACATGGCCGCAAAGTGTTAGTCTCCAAAATTACCGGGAAATTTTTGCCATGATAGCTATAAGGCATAGTGGATGGAAAAGTCGACTTCCACCATCCTATTGAATGGGTCTGAAGCTAGGTCCAGTTATATCTACTTTAAAATGTGTCCATCTAGAGTAATAACTGGGCAGAACTCAGTATATTTTCTAGCAGAGTAATGTCCTTTTAACTGTATCTTTTTCAAAATTTCTGAGAAATAAAGGAAACATGGGTGTTTGAAAGAAAGAAACTGAGGAAATGGATTCCACCAACAGAAGAGTACTATTTGAAGTCTATCAATGTATATAGCAATATCTTTTTATTACATAAGTAATAGTTATAGCTTTATATTTGTAATTTACCATTTCTACAAGGATAACAAAATACTGATCTCTCCATCCTTACCGCAGAAGTAATTATTGCAAATATCTTCTTTAATATTAATTTAACTTGTTTATTCTAACTAAATAAGTATTGGTGGCCTGTGAAATAAAACAAAATCTGAATGAACTCCTGATCCGTATTGGTCATACATATTGTATCCAAAATCTTTCCCTCTCCTAAGCCTTGCTCTAAGATTTTGCTTTTACTGCAATGGGGCTAATGTTCTTCCTAGTTAATATTTGTTTCAATTATGAAGTTGACCTGATCAGTTATACCCCAAGTATAGATGCTATTGAAGAAGCAGATATATAGAGAGCTTTGCTCCCTTTAAAGAACTGTTCCATCTCAAATGCTATGTAATAATAAGTTGTCAGTCCCTCTGTCTTCAATCGTCAACTCATACATGTTGCGTAATAGGCAGATATTAGAGATATGAACATGCGTAAAGTAAACTGCCCTTTATTTTCTGTAGGCTGAACTTCTTTGTATCTTTAAAAGCACATGGACTAGAATTTCCCACAAATTTTCTAATGGTGTTACGGAATATAAGAATTTCTGTTAGAATAACAAATCATGTATCTTGTGCAGGCACAATCCTTGTAGAGCAGATGAGGAAATCCAAATTATGAATGCTAATGCTATTTTAATTACACGGTTACACTAACAGTATCTTGCAAGACTAAATCTACTACTCGCCTCCCTGCCTGTATCTTAGAAGAACCAGAGAGGGTCAAGTTTGAGACATTCTGTCAAATCTATTTCTGCTTTGGACTCAGATTTCTCTTATCAGACCCTTGTTTTTGCTGAGATTCTTCCCTTCCTCAAGGTTGTTCTTTCAGCTCTATCTCAAAATGTGTTTAAAAAGATGCCATTGGTGGAACAGCTTATTTAAATACATTTGATAATTGTCATATTGGATATATATTTCTTACCACATGGGTAGTGGTACATGCCTGTACAAAAAAGCAAAGTGGAATGAACTGATTAACAAACACATATCTTGTGGTATGACTAAACAGCTGACTTTATTGCTTTTACAAAACAACCTTAAACTGTATTTACAATAAAGTGAATTTGTACTGGTGTATTCTTTCCACACACACTCCTAATTTTGTTTTAATGTTACCTTCCAGAAGGAAATTCTGACTTACCCAGCAAAAAAGCTTTGATTTACCCATATTAAAGTTGTATTTTGATTTTTTTTTGAAAAAGATAGTTTCCATCACATTGGAATGTTTTAATCGATTCCTCTGAGTAGTGGAATCCACTTGTAACAGTGAGATTTCTGTGGAAATTTCCTAACACAATTATTTTAAGTATGTTTGCAGCAGATGTTCCTGCTTACAGTAACTTGTTGCATACAGCTATGATGTAGAATTTAAGAAAACAAACATATGTAATTAGAGCTTTTAAGTGTCAGTATTGTATAGGTTTTAGTTTAATGTTGAACCTGCTAAATATCACCAATTAACTATCTTAAAATATTTCTTTTATTTCAGTTTGCAGCTGTGCATCCACTCCAGCCTTACAACATGGTTAATGCAATTGGACAGCAAGCTAAGAAGCAATCTACAGCCAGAGCTTAGTCTTAGTAGCCAGCTTGTTGAATGCTACTACAGTAACATCTACAAAACCTATCACAGATGAATGCTTTGTTATCAGCTCTTCCTGAATGACAGTTTTTTAAAAGAAAGTCTATCTACCACCATTATCCCAGATTATTAGCTGCTGCTTTCTATTAGTTCTGCTTCCATTTAAATGTCAGTACTAAACTGTAATCTAATGGATAAATGTTTATGGTTTCTTTAAAAGAGTCTAAATTTATTGGGAAAACGACTACTTAATAGTTTATGTAAAAAATGTCTTCCCTGCTGTTACTCAAAAAATATTTTAATAAA
>JANHFO010004337.1:185402-196574 GCA_032468095.1 Pareas carinatus
AGAAATTTCTCCTCTTCTCCCTCTTTCCCCATTGACTTTTTTTTCTCCCTCTCCCGCCAAAACCAACTCCTTTTACATCCTCTCCTCTCTCCCCTCCTTTTCTTTTCAGAATGCGCCACTCTCACCCCAAGGAAGTTGTTGCTCTGGGAATGGCAAATGTAGCCCTGCACACTGTCGACTGAACTGTGCTGTTGTCCACACTCTGGCACACAGAATTAGCACCTTTGGCTACAGCTGATCAGCGCTGCCACCAGCACTTCTGGCAGCACCTAATCAGCTGTAGCAAAGGGTGTGGATTCTGCACGCCAGAGCATGGACAACAGCGCAGCTGACAGCTGACTTCATCCTAGGCGTGAGCAGCACTGCCAATACTTCTGAAGCTAAACAAGGTGAACATCGCGTGCCACCATCGCAGCCTAGCTGCTAGCCTAATTAAAGGGTGGCAACGCTCCTCATGCCTGGGGCGAAGTCAGCTAGCTATGTTGCCGATGCTGTGGTGTGCAGAATTTGTGCCCTTGGCTACAGCTGTTAGGCGCTGCCAGCAGCGCTGATCAGCTGTAGTCAAGGGCGCTGATTCTGTGTGCCAGATAATGGAAAACACCACAGCCTAGCTAGCCGAGTTTGCCTCAGGCATGTGCAACGCTTGCTTCTGAAGCAAGACAAGGTGGTCATCGCATACCAACTGCCAGGTACCGGCATACTATCAGTGGTACGCGTACCATGGATTGAAAAGCCCTGCCTGGAGAGCATTATCTCTTATTTACTTAGTATTAAATTTGCATGCCACCCATTTTACTATCAAGCAGCTCTAGGTGGTTTTTACTTGTTTGCTATCTATGATAATCATGAGTGAATTTCCCAGCTTCTAAAATCTATGAATTACAAACATTTTGATACCCTGGGAAATGAAAACTGGTTTGTGTTTGTGTGTATTTGTGTGTAAGTTTATTTTAAGAACAAGCTGAAAATTGCTTAATAAATGTTTGCCTTTTTCATAATAGGAAATATGCGTGGTTCGTTTTACTCCTGTGACAGAAGAGGACCAGATTTCATACACTTTGCTTTTTGCATACTTCAGCAGCAGAAAACGTTATGGTGTAGCAGCTAATAATATGAAGCAAATTAAGGATTTATATATTATCCCTTTAGGTGCTTCTGATAAAATTCCACATCAGTTGGTGCCTTTTGATGGTCCTGGTAAGTAACAAAAATAGGCTGAAAAGTCCTTTGCACCATCGTATTGTTGATTAAAAAAAACCCGCAAGAACAAAATCTTTTATTTTCTGAAATATATTTTTAACTAGGCTAGAAATCAAATAGTTAGATGATTTATTGCAGAGCATTCACGAATATTGGAAATGAAGCTTCATTTGAAGCTTTGCCTGGAGATTCTCCCTCCCTCAAAGAACAGACGTGCATTTCTTTTTCTGTTTAGCTCCTGGATAGAATCAGTATTCTTGATTTAATAGATAAGTATTTTACAGTGTAAAATGTACTTTTACATAGCAATTATTTGGAGAGTGAAATTTTGTCATTGCTTCTTAAAAGTGCATTTTGTAACATCGGGGAATCATTTAAGCTGATTGGCATTGTAGAAACACATATCTTAATTGAAAAAAATTCCAAGATACATGTTTCTCATTATTATATTGTTCTTTTTTTTAATATGTATGTGTGTAGGAATTGAAGTCCATCGACCCAACTTGCTGCTGGGATTGATAATTCGCCAGAAGCTAAAAAGACAGATTAGTGCTGTGGCTAATTCAACCATCACCCATGCTGAAGAAGGTCCTGAAAATTTGCAACCAGAGAAAAAATGTAAACTGAACAAATCGGAAGTCCTTCATCCCGAGTTAATTGAAAAAGAAGAAGAAAATGATTTTTTTAATTCATTCACTACAGTACTACACAAACAAAGGATCAAACCCCAACCATGTAGCACAGAAGAAGTGACAGTGAATGAACCTGCTGTGGAGAACATCAAACTTGAACCCCAAAAACCTCTGCGGTTTCTTCCTGGGGTTTTGGTTGGTTGGGAAAATCAATCATCTGCTCTCGAACTAGCAAGTAAGCCACTGCCAGTAGATGACATTCTTCAAAGTCTTTTGGATACCACGGGACAGATGCCTGAGCACTTTCAACCAACATTTGACAAGTCCGTTAATAAAGATCTGCCTTTATTAGAAAAACAGACAAATGTAAAGGAAGAAAACATGGACATTCCAGTGGGTGTTGAAGATACAAAGCATAAAAAGGACAATGCAAAAGAAAACATCAGCAATACCTTAGCAGTGGATGTATCAGTAGCAGATTTCCCTTGCTCTTCAGGAACTTTTACAAGCTTGAGTCTTAAGGAGAAACCACCAGATGTTTCTACTGAGGTATTTTTAGCAAACTTAACTATTTTATCACAGAATAAGGAAAACCAAGAGACTCCAGAAAACAATTTTAAGCTGGGTGATACAGATAATGTTCCTCAGGAAAATAAAAGGACCATAGATTTCCCTGTTCATTCAAACATTGAAAAAGGAGTTGGGAGCAATAACGTTGGAACATCATCTGTTGATACTATGACCATTCATAGTTCCAAATCTCCACCATTCATTAATCTTAAGCGAGACCCAAGGCAAGCAGCTGGACGAGGCCAACAGAACAGTAGTTCAGAAAGTGAAGGCGATAGTAGTAAAAGTGAAGACACACCGCAACTTGATATCTTAGAATCTGAATGGTCAAAAGTCGATAACAAGAAGGCTGCAGAAAATGAGTTAGCCTCAGATCCAACCAATAACCAAGCATTCCAGACAACATTGGTTTCAAATGAACCTAAAGGAGATGGCGCATGCACCTCACAACTTAATGACACCCTGTTGCAAAATGTTGAGACTGGAAATTCTGTGAGAGGATTACTGTCAACACCGCCGCCACCGCCGCCGCCACCACCACCCTCTTCATCATCATCTCAGTTTGAATCGGAAAATACAGGTCGTAAATCTGACTTCAGTACCAATTTACCTGCCGCAAGTGGAAATTTCTCACCTATTAGGACTCCTCAACCCAATTTCTCCCCCGCTAAAACAACTCCCCCTGGTTTTCAGTTTCCCCCTAATTTCCCCCCACAGAACAGCCCTGTATTTGGGTTTCCCCATCATCTGCCCCCACCGCTCCTTCCACCTCCCGGCTTTGGCTTTGCTCAAAGCCCTCTCATGCCTTGGCCCCCCGTACTTCACCTGCCAGGTCAGCTACCCCACTTTGTTCGACCAGTTACACCAATCCCTCCTGTCACCCAGAAACCGTCAAGATTCTCAGGGCCTGAACACTTTTACCAAAACAAAAATGCTAGGAGACCCGAAAGGCGTCATAGTGACCCCTGGGCAGGCCGGCAGGGTCCTCCGGTGGAGAGGGCCTTTAGCAGGAGGAAGAACGATCAACACAGGCAAAGGTTTTATAGTGAATCTCCCCACCCCAAAAAGGGCAAGCACGACTGGGAATCAGATCTTGAAAGAAGACATCGAGATAGAAGCTCAGAGAGAGAGAGGGAAAGAAAAAACCGTGAGGAAGGGCATCGGGACAAAGAGAGGTTGCGGCTTCCACATAGCGATAAGGACTCTGAAAGCAAATCCCCACGAGAGATTAGAAATCCTGAAAAGAAGGATGTTCCTAAAAGTGAAGAGCGCCTTCATGAGAAAGAAAGAGAAAAGAGTAGGGAACGACCAAGGGAGCAAGACAATGAAAAGAACCGAGAAAGGCATCACAAAGACAGGGACCAGAGTGATCAGGGTAAAAGCAAAAGGTGAAAGGAAAAAAAAATGAGAGAGGAAGACACAGTCTGTCTTCTAGTTCTAAACAAATAGAACATAATATGTTTTGAATATGTCCGAAAGCTGTCTGTATAATATATGCTTGGGTATTATTGTGCCATCGATACTTTCTTTTTATATTCAATGTTTAGTGTTTTGTAGGACTAAGTCTGTTCTGGTACCATTCTGTGTACCGTACATTCGTTTTATTTTACTATCTCTTGACATAGGAGTAGAGTTGACTAGTTGGAACATTTTACACTGCTTGTATAGAAAAATGACAGAAAATGGGCTTCTTTTAATATGCAATAAAAGACACATACAGATTCTTTGACAAATTGGGCTTTAGTCAAGCTATTTGTAGCCTTTGGTGATATGTACTTTGCATTTGGAGCTGCTCCAGCAAACATGAAGATGGATTTGTACTATTAAGAATGACAACACAGCACTGGCTTGAAAACAAGAGAGATTATAATGCAGCCCTATTCAAATGCAACATTGAGCTTGAGCTGAATTGGGTTGGCAGCTTCATGAATTCAAAAGATTCCGAAGAATAAGAAAATGGCGGCAGAGAAAATTCCACCTGTATTAATTAATTAATTATTGGGCATTTCTAATAGAATGGAGTGATCTGTGAGCCGGAGCAATCCAGGTTTTGCCACTTTGGGGCACACTTTTTAGTGGGATATTTTACAGCTTTAACCTTTCTGTCACTGATGGGCCACCTCCCGAAATGAGCCAAACTGATGATGGCAATAGTGTTTAGGATTGGAATTAAATATATTTTCCCACTTTTAATCGTTGAACGGCATTTAGGAGAATTCACAGTAGTTCTCAAGCTTTGCCCATTCTGGGTTTTTATTGGCAAAAGGAACAGAAAAGCCTAGATCAAGGTTGACCGCGTTTCTGCTTCAACTGCACCAAGATGTTTTTTAAAATGTGACCGCTGCCACCCCTTATGGGGTGAACCCTGGCTTTCAGCTGAAATTAATGTTTTAGTCATTTCTCATGCTTTGAAAACTTGAATACCTAAGCTTGTACATGAGACTTGTGTTTTCCTATTCTTTATATTATAAAATGTAAATATTTTAAGGGGTATTTTGATTCTACAAATGACAAAAAGCCTCACAATTGTTTGCTTGATTTTAATAGATGTGGAGCAATAGGCTAAACCAGTATAACAAAAAGATGTATAAATACAGCTTGCCTTTACAATTCATGACTGGTAATTTTTAATAACCCTAGGGTTTTTAATAAATAGATCAGTAAAAATGTGATTTTTCTGTGGAAAATTATAGTATATTGGTTTTTCTGTTAGATATCATTGCACTATTCTGTTCAACATCCTATTTTGAAGTATTTGGTAAACTTAAGAGCATTGTGCATAAAAAAACAAACCCTTAATTAAATCGCCTTACCTATCAACATAGATTTTGCACTTTGGTATCAGAAAAAAACTTTCTCTCAATAATATGTGATTAAAATAAATTGTTAGGCTATTTTAAAATCCTATTTAAATAGCCAGTTTGCAAACCTTGCACATGGCTTTATTTAGTCAAATTAAAAATACTATATCATAAATTGCTTGATGGTACCTTTTTCTTTTAAAAAAGTGACTGTCCCAAATGTTGACTCATTCATGCATATAATTAGTCTGTATGTTTTCAATTGAAATTCAAGCAGATGCTAGGTTTAGTGTAAATTCTTCTTGTGTGTGTGTGTTTGTAGACACTGAGGAGATTGCCTGGACTTTTTTGGTGAGAGTGAGTACAGTAACATTGGGCACAAAACAGCATTGTCCACACATAATTACATTCAACCTTTCTTTCTCCAGCACTTGTGAAATCCTTTAATTAGTGTTCATTTTCAACTACCTAACTATCCCAATGCCTCTTGCTATATGTCTGTCATGAAAAGAAGGTAATAAGCTTAATAATATTTTTGGCATCAAAAAAACCAAACTCCACCCTAAGATGTTATTGGATTTTAAAATTCAAATAGACAGGCACCTTGTACATAATATGCCTAATAAAAGTTGTCAATAAGAAAATCTGGGCAAATCAAATTTGAATGCTTATGGAAAAAGAAATCTGCTATTATACAAATTGTGATTGGAGCCCTTAGAGCAAAGGATTCCATTCATATTTAGAGAATGCTTCATTCATCAGAACTGAACATCCTAATTTTACAAAAATAACTACCTTCCTTGGAACTGCCTATATCCAGAGTTGCTACCTTAATAATTGAGTTTCTTGGTTAGAACTTTAATTATTAAGTATTCACCAAGCGTAGTCTGTGAACCTAAACTGTAGATTACTCATGCATTTACTTTTATCCCAGCTTTATTATTTTTATAAATAACTCAAAAGTAGTGAACATATTTAGTTTTCATTCCTCCTGTTTTTCCCCACAACAACTCCGTGAGGTGAGTTGGGCTCAGGGAAAGTGTCACCCAAGACACCTGACTATCATGCTTCAGGTGGGACTGGCAATCACAGTTACCCAGTTTCTAGCCTGATGCCTTAATCACTAGGCCAAACTGGCACAATAATATCTGCCTATCACACTCTTTGAGAACAACTCAATAGGTAGATAAAAATGTCAAATCCGGCCTAAACATGGATGGCTGCGTGATCAACCATAACAATGGTTGGATGGTATCACTTTGATACTGAAATGGGAGTTTCTTGTGAATTTTAAATATACTTCCCAACTTGTGGTATTTTATTCATATTTATTTGAATATTTGTGTAGATGTTCTCCAAATAGTCCTATCATAATCAGTGGGAGAATCTTGCAGGTAACCTTATGACCAGACTAGAAGATCAGTGCTTCAAAGATTAAAATCCTAAATGCACTTTGATACTTCCACATAAATATAACTGGGAATAGGGCATTGACTTTAGCGTGAAAAGACTTTTAAATGCTGAACATTTGCTATGTATGCCCCCATCCCTCCAAAATAGATCAGTAGATACCATCAAATCTGGCATCAGGTATTGTAAAAAAAAATCTATAGTGTGTTGTGATTTTCTTTTATACTTTGGCGCTTTCTTAGATGCTACTTCATATTATAGTGATGGTAGGTTGTTAGGTCATCAATTTCAAGAATTTTGCCCTGCAAGGTAAGGTATGAGTATAGTAAATGAATTCAAATTTATAGTTTAATTACAGAAAGCAAAGGGCTGTGCGAAATAATATCATTTATTAGTTCAACATTTTCCATACTTCAATTTGTACTTCATTTGTCCTTACAAATAAAAATAAAAGTCTACAGTAACAAAGTTAAATTGACTTTAGGTTTTTCTTCTATTTTGTTATTGCAGATTTCAAATAAGAGATGAGAAGCCCTTATCCTAAAATAGAGAAAAATTGGTGTTACTAAAAAAACGTAGGGACTAAACGAATGATCTAAGGCTTTCCAAAACATTTTAAGGAAATGAAGAGGTGATATACATGTGTTCTGAGGCATAATTTAAAGGGTGGGGGACCGGGACAAAAAAAGACATAATAAAGGATAATTCAGGGAATTTTAATACAGCTGACTCTCTTAAGTGTAAATTATAGGCTATGTTATAATTCATTACACTATTGGTAAAATTACCGTGAGTGAAGCATAATAAATAGGGGCAACCGCAGGAAAGGAAGAGATGCCATTAAAGGAGAATATTTGTACCAATGGTGCTTTTTCAAAGGGCAACTGGACTTTGTGTTTTTCCTTGAAGACATTTCACATATCCAAGAAGTGAAACATCTTTTTTTTATTTAGTCAAGCATATAAAACATCAATAACAAAAAGTAAAAAATAAAAACATAAACATAAATGAATATAAATAAATGGGGACAGTAGGATAAGGACGGGAGGCATGCTAGTGGGCTTATGTACACCCTTTTACAGACCTCTTAGAAATGGAGTAAGGTCCACTGTAGACAGTTTGAGTTTAAATTTATTGGGGTTTGAGGATGTAACATCTTCGGATAGTGAGTTCCAAGCATTGACCACTCTGTTACTGAAGTCATATTTTCTGCAATCAAGTCTCGAGCTGTTCACATTGAGTTTGTATCTGTTGTTAGCTTGTGTATTATTGTGGTTGAATCTTCAAGGAAAAACACTGAAAGTCACCTTTTGAAAAAGCACCCTTTGGACAACCATGACTGAGTGACTGAGAATTTTCATAGACATTGAGAATATTTGTAGCCCAGGTTTAAAATTTGGGGTCGTTGGTCCTCTCTGAGCTTGGCTGTTTTCATGCAGATGTCTCATTATCCAAACATCATCAGTGCTAATATGGATTAGGGTTTGCCGAGTAAGAGATGGTTTTGGAAAATACCTTACAAGATGGAAGACATATGGTGATCAAAATTATTTCCTAACAAAATAATGCTCCTTTAATTGTCCATCAGTTTTCCAAATTCCATAGCTTCTTTGTGTAATTCTTTTATTTTAGCAAAAACATTCCTGCTTCCAAGAAATTAATTGCTTTCAGTGGTAATGGACTCCTCCAAGGACCATATATGGCATTGTTGCTTTCCTTGAAAAATGCAGGTTTTGTAAGAGAATTGCGGGCATGCTTTGTTTTCCATTGTACTAGGCATTTATTTTTGGAATACATTCTAAAGCTGAGGAAAGATTCCTCTGAAATTTATTAGCTATTGTTTACATTTTGATACCATTTAATTGTTCTCTAAGAAGAAAGCTATTGGTTACAAAAATGAACATAGAAAATAAAAGCTCTGCCACTTAAAAAATAATATTTGATATTACAGGTAGTCCTTGATTTACAACATTCATTTAGTGACTATTCCAAGATCACAATCGGACTGAAATAAGTGACTGATAACCGTTTTTCACACTTAAACCCATTGCAGCATCCCCATGGTCACATGATCCAAATTTGGACACTTGGCAATTGGCTCATATTTATGATGGTTGCAGTGTCCCGGGGTCATGTGATCACCAGATTCACTTAACAATCATGTTACTATAGTGATTCATTTAATAACCAGCAAGAAAGGCGGTAAAATGGAGGAAAACTCACTTAACAACTGTCTCCCCTAGCAAATTTTGATGTTAATTGTCATAATTCAAGGACTACCTGTACTTGCATTAATATTAGACTATGTGATCCATTTTCTACTATTAGCTGATATATATATTTAATGGCAATTGTATAATACGGTAAGTTTAAATGAGAAAAATGCAACAGGTATAAGGAAAATCAACTATTTTTGAATAGCTACCTCCATCTTGTGGATTTGTAATAGGAAACCATTTAACTCTGTTTGTTTAACTCTGAGTAATAAATATAAGTCTGAATATTGAGTTTCTTGGAGATTAAACATTTTGCCATTCAAAGTGCGGAAGAGAAAGAAATACCAGTTTAGATCAGATTAAAATCATAGATAGCTGAGCATAGGAAAGAGAAAAAAAGTGGAGTTTAAACAGAAATGAGGCAAAATACATTAATTTGACAGATTTCTTTCACAATTAAATGCAGGTGTCCAATTATGGTAATGGTGAGGAATATAAAGAAAGAATCATGAAAAAATACCTAAAAAGTCAGCAATTATCAGCATAAAAGAAACATGGGAAGGCGTCAAAACCAAACGGATTAAGGTGAATGACTTACAAGTCAGACTCCATGATTGGAAGGATTGTGTGATCAATCAAGAAGCATAGGAACAACCCATGAAAGCAACAGTGTTGAGTTTAGTGTTTTTTTTTTAAATAATTAGATAAGTGATAGGCTGCAGATTGTAAGTGTTCTAGTATGGACAATCTACAGTATAGTTATGCCTGCCCAGAGTCTACCGAACTGCTATAACAGATTTAAATAATTAATATAGTCTTGTTTCTATTAATTACTCATCCCCGCTATATATATTATACCCTTGTCCCTTTGTTAGATTTATTTTTTTTGACTCCTGAAAAAGGACAACATCCTTTAATTTACCAATTAGTTCTTGCTTAAATAGCCCTGAGGTGACAGCACTTACTCTCCTATCGAGTCCAAACCCTCCAAAATAGCAAATACCTCCATAGTTTAGAACAGTATATTTTCTTTGGGGATCCAGATCTTCAAAAAGAACAAGTTTCTCATCAAGATACACTTCAATGAGAGTCCAATTTTGCACAATGTCAACAAAGCACCATTTTTGGCAGCACAGCATCTTTCTTTGGTGAAGAAGAGGAACGGCAATTCTTTCTCCTAGGTTTACTACCACTTTTAGCATTCCATTTTCAAATCCTACTCCAAGGAAGTCATTATCTTCGTCTTCAGCCTTTCCTAACCAGACAAGCAAACCATCCATTTGACTGGTGCTAAAATTGAAAGATACCTTAGTAAATCTGAGATCTCTCTTTTCATAATTGGGATCAGTGTACTTGATGTATGAATTGCCTGTGAACTTTGCAATCAAAAACGAGAGCTGCTTTTCACACCTCAGGCCTGTCCAGCCAAGTTTACAAGCACATATATATGAAAATAAAACAGGCTTGGGTATACAAACACTTCCATGAAGACACTTATTATGGGAACAATAAATAGACAGCTCGCATGTCTTTCCCACCCATTGCTTGGGGCACAAGCAAGAAAAATCAGACTCTACAACTTTACATTTCCCGTTGTTTTTGCATACCCTATATCCACAAGGGGTTCCATCACAGTCTCCTATATTGGAACCACCCTTTGCTCTTTTCTCGTTGAGTTTTAATTCTTTGCCATTGACAAAGATTTCCCTAATGCAGCCAGTGAAGCCAGTGGGCTCATTCTTAATTGCCCTGGGATTAACCAAGTTTAAGGAAGGTAGCCCTCCTACATAGAAATCAGTTTGTGTATCTAAGGAGGTCATGCCTTTGGTAGCTTTCTGAGTTACATTGATTCCGTCAAGATCCAAGTAGCCTTCATTACCAACTCTTCCCGCTTTAATCAAAAGCCACATCTTATTTGTGCTGTGGACAGGTTGAAATGTCTGTAAAACTACTGTTCTGTCCCCGAGGTTGTAACGTAGTTGTATATATCCATTTGCTAAGATGATACTTAGGAAGTCACCTAAAGAGAAGAAGATGCAACATATTAGTATGTCCGAGTAACTTAAAGATTGATTAAACATTCAGTTAGCTTTCAGCAGTCTGGAATCTTTCATATGTGTCAACATTACAACATCCAGAATGCCAAGGCAGCATTGGATATAACTTTTCCATTACTTAGCAATCTGAAGATACTCAGATGAATCTCATGGTGCTTGCTTGTTAAGATTTGCATAACTGGCAAAATAAGGATTTTCTTGCTAAGCACTACATAATGGTAGCTGAAGGAAAGGGTTTGGGTTGGTTGATTGGTTGGTTGTTTTTACATAATGTGTTTTATCAACC
>JANHFO010004337.1:273800-286776 GCA_032468095.1 Pareas carinatus
CTTTGTTTCTGGACTGTGACTGTTTTGAGTAAAGAGGTTTTTGCATCTCACTGCAGTCTGCTAGTGCTTTGCTGCTGCTTCTCTGGTACAGACACTTCTGTTCTGTGCACCTTCCTTGCGACCAAGGAGCCTGTTTGCAGCCAACACTGGTTACAAGCCAGGGGTGCTCTGACAGTAATAATGCTAGGCTATTTTAAATCAGCCCTTTGCTTTAATCAGAGCTTATCTTAGCACCCATGGACACAAAACGTTACCTTATCAGGTTTATCAGCACATCTGAATTCTAACATAAATAAAAATATTTTCCCCCCTTTGTTGAACTTTCTTTTCCTTTTTCTTATTACTCTGAACCTGAAGAAAAAGAGGTGGGTAGGATCTGTCAGTGTGGGAGGTCATAATTTCTCCTCTTATTATATCTATGGTTGAGTGCCCTAGTGATGAAACACATTTTCCAATAAAAACAATGTCATCAGCAGTGTGCTCAATAGAGAATGATCTGATTCATGCCATTAAGGGAAAATCCAATGCACTGTTATCTCTACTGCACAGAAAACCTTTAATTGGCATTATCTTAAATGTCAGATTCTTAATAGCCTTAAAACATTGTCAAAATTTCAACAGAAGGGAGACTTATTGAAGTTCCTTGTTTAAGTCAAGCTAGTAAAACATTTAAATATTGGAGGATGCATTTTACAATATTGCTGTAGGGAAAAGAAAATACCTTTCTGTGGTATTCCACTATAGGGCAGTGGAATACCACAGACATAAAGAATAGTGGTTCAACTATTGTTGTTCCTCTCTCTTTTATTACACTGGAGCAATAGATTCCTTGGTTAGGACACTGATTTGCCATCTGCTTTCCAATGCCATTTTTGGAAGCCTAATGGACATTGAGCTATCCAAGTAGCAGTTGGTGGAAAAGCTGATTCAGGCAAACCGGCAGCAGAAGCTTAGCAGAGTTCTTTCTGTGTTGTCAGATAACCAAGCTTGAGATAAAAAATCCTTGATGCCAGGTTGGGCAGTTTTCATTATCTTTAACTCTTGACTTTTGTCTATTCCCAAAGCAGTTGGCATCCTATATGCATGCGTTTCTTTAAAGGGCTGGTAATAAGTACTGTCACCATTGACCCAGGGAGCAGCTTCTTTGTGCCAAGGAAATGAGGTTTGATATCAGGGCATCTGTTGTGATCTTTGAGCTTGGTTGTTTTCTTGCAGACATTTCGGAGACCTCAGTGAATGTCAAGGATCCCTCATTTCTCCCCCGAGCTACAAACATTCTCCTTTATTGGGAGGTTTGATATATTAGGGAACCAGCCTTCTTCACCCATCTGTTCACTTTGTTATTGTTCCGTTATGTACTGACGATTTAGCTAAGAACCCAATTGGTCATCCTTAGGAAAAGAAATTGGTCATCCTCAGGAAAAGAAATAAGATGAAAGCACAGAGATTTTCTTACTTTGGGTCAACAGTCAAAAAGTGTAGCCTGCAGCCGAGTAAGGTAGATTTCCCCCAATATCTCACATTATCTTCCCAATTTATAGGATGCTTAGTTCTTCTCTATTCCCATAGTACATTCCATTCCATTCCATTCCATTCTATTCTATTCTCTCCTCTCTCCATCCTGTTTCTTCACTTTCAGCTTTGTCCTGCAGTCCTGCCATATTCCTATCCAGCATCTTTGCTCTCGGACTCTCTGCCTTGTCCCTAGCCTCTTATCTGGCTTTCAGCTGTGAACATATGTGAATATAAGCATCAGTGTGTATGAATGTGTTTATATGGGTGTATAGGAATGTACAGAATGTGAATGTATCTATACGCATGTTTAACTTTTTAACGCTTTTAAAAATAATTTAATTTGAACAATTATACTCACTTAGGCCTTTATTTGCTTTTTGGAAGTGGCATACAAATATTGATAAACAAATAAAAATGCATACAAAAAGCATATCAGGCTTTTTCCTGATTGAGGTTATTTACCCTGGTCTTAGTATTAATTAATTAATTAATTAATTAATTAAATAAATAAATTTTTATACCGCCCTTCTCTCGAAGGACTCAGGGCAGTGTACAGCCAAAAATAAAACATGACATAAATACAATACTAAAAACTCTTTAAAAAATTAAATATGCTAGTAAGTAAATAGTAAGAACAGCATTTATTTTCAAAACTTCATCCCTAACAATAAGTCTTAAATATTATTTTTAGGTATGCCAGCGAGTAGCCTTCGTTTGACTAAACCTTCTGTGTGCACTCAGAAGCACTTTCCTTTTCACTCGATGTTATTTATATAAAGTATTGTCACTGAAAACAAATCTGGACACTTCAGCTGTATGCATAAAAAAATGAAACAACTACATTATTACTGAGTTACTGTATTATTACGGTATTACTGAGCCCTACAAATGGACACAGATTTGGAAGAAATTGATCAACAGAAGTCTGATTTCAAAACAGCACAAAATTGCATATGCATGATTTCATCAAGGGAGTACTGAACGTACTAAAGACTAATTATGTCACTTATAAAAATATTAACTTATTAGTCATGGCAGGAGTTTCATATCAGGAACCCAATTAAAAAATAAACATTAAGTACACGGTTGAAGATGGATGAAGCATCTGAATCAATTAGGGAGGCTTCATTTGTTTTTGCAAGTGCAGAAACATGGAAATGTTAGAGTTGAAGGAGACCTAAGGCTCATCTTGAACAGTTTCACTCCCTTGATATCAGAAATGGCCATGACAGATTATACTATTGTATAATGCTCTTAACAAGCAGCATTTGGGTCTAAGGAAAGACATTAGTATGGTTAAATTACTCCGGACGTCTGAACAAACTAAGTTATATCTTTGCTTTGTTGGTGTGTGCAGAAGTCCTTACAATATAAATCTTCTAAAGCAAGAGTGAGGGGTTTGTTGCCTTCCAACTCTGAGCAAACAATGACTACTCCCAGTTAGGGAGCCAAAGGAATGGGCCAATTACACAGAAAGCCAACAAACTCTGCTAATGTTTTTCCTTTAAAGAAGATGATGACAAGAATTCAGGTAAGAAGGAGTTTGTTCACTTAAGGTCTGTTTATAAATACTGAGAATGGAGGTAGAATCAATATGGCATGATTGTAGAATACCAAATTACAAATCTACCTTCTATTTGGAACCTAGCAGAAAAGGCTTAAGTGTCAGGTTACATAGGAATGTTATATCCAATACAGTACAATTCCCTGCAATATTGGAGCAAAGTTTCATTACCTTCCTTTCAATCCATCCTTACAAGAGTTCTTATAAAACAGTGAATTATTTGTCCAGTGCATTCTGAGACTCCAGAAACACCCACCTTCCTCACTAAAATGGGATATAGGCATAATTTGACCCAAAGAAAAGAAAAGCATCACGTACAAGGTCACTTTGTTCTACTGGCGTAGACAATACAGTTTCCCATCCAATTATATTGGCTGACAATAATAAGAAACGTGTATCTCTTTAAGCTAATTTTTGCACAACATACTCCTTTGGAATTTAGTCAAGGAGAGAAGACACTTTAGCATTCAGAAAGTGACACTATCCAAAGAGGGTGGGATGGAGGTTGCACCAACGAGAAGGGAATGTATTCATTTTGAATCATTGCTCATCATTTTGTTTAGCTTATTCAGATGTCAGAATGAATCATAATTTGTAATTGTGGGAATCTGACCACCACATGTGCCCATTCACCACCGTTGCTGGAGGAATTGAAAGAAATTGGAAACCAGAAGCATCACTGAAGATGTCAGTATGGTTGGTTCAACTCAATATGACATGCACTCCACACAGGACACAAACATAAAAAGCTGGGCTTCAGTTACCCAGTCCACCTGAACTTTTGATATTATCCAACCCAGTAGTTCTAAATATGTGGTCCATGGACCCCTGGGTATCCAGGATGTCATCACATGAGGTCTGTGAAGGCTTGAAGAAAATGCTATGATTTAAATTTTGAGCTAAGTCTTGGTGGTCCATGGCTGTAAATGGTATTTAAAGGGGGTCCATGGTGAAGAAAACGTTGAGAACCACTGATCCACTCCACACCTCAATCACACCCATTTGAGACTTCCATTTTTGATGCCACACCTTAGTTTTATATACAAACCCTGAACTATGAATAATCTGAAACCGAAACAATGATTATTCTAATTATAGCTTGTTGAAGATACCAGTTTCATAATTTAGTGTTTAACATCCTTTCCCCCCACAAAACTAGAATTGCCAAAAGTAGTTATCTAGGAAGGTGAGCTTTTCTTTTTTAATCTTTTTAAATTAAGATTATCATAATATAAAGTATAAATAAAAATAAAGATAGTAGGAAAATTGGAAAGGGAAAGGAAAGGAGAAGTGTATGACAAAGGGGAAAAGAAAAAAGAATTGACTCCCAACATTTTTCAGCCCAGTAAAATTACAGCCTCACCGTTACATGCTTAGTAAATACTAGCCATTTCATGAACAATAAACTAATCTAATCGACAAAGCCCAAAGCCAGAATTTCATTTTTCCCTTTCTTGAGCACAATGTCTAAAAGCAGTTTCCAGGCAGAAACAAAACCAAACACTGTATATTCTTTTCTTTGATTAAAGCAGTTAATTTTGCTATCTCTACCAACTCCACCACTTTTCCCATCCATTCGTCCAACGTGTGTGAGCTTTCCTCGTTTCCTCCTTTGCACCGAGGAACAGAGGAAAGTAAATTCAAGATTTACTGTTACAATATATTATAGGGCTGTCAATTTGTCCAAATCAGCCCTTCTGTTTAAAAGAAGAAAAAAACAGATAATAAGCTGTATCTTAAATATTTTTTCACTTTTAATAACAGCTAATAGTGATGGTAAATATACATTTGTTGAAATTAGATAGAAAGTGGTTTACAAAGAACGACATAGCGTATACCTATGAAGATACCTTTGAATTTAATAATAATAATTAAAAAATATTGTGACATAAAGACTATACAATGTCTGTGGTGATAAGCCAAGACTTAAATGTAGTGCATGTTTTAAACATGTTTGCATCTCCAGAAAAGCCACTCTCAGTCAAGTCTAACAGATCTTTTCTACAGCCATGCACAATTCATCACTAGGATAAATGAAAATATATAAAAGAAGATAGCACAGCAGTGCAAAAGGGATAGAATACAAAAGGACAAAAAAGAATTTTTAATTTGAAAAAGTAATATGCCAATCCCTGAAGTGCTCACAAATGGTACATTATTGGCAGCTCGTGGAACACTTACGAAGGTCAAGATCAATAGTATCATAACAACGAAATTTGCTGTTTCATTTCTCTCATTTCTGATAGCAATTCATCTTTGTCGCAACACATCTTGAAGATCATCTTGTTTGAGCAAGTAGGATTTTTCATGTGTTTGTGAACATACCTATTGAAGAGTGTAACTTTTCCTGAGGAACCTTTGAGTTGCTTAACAATCAACAAAGCCACTACAATGCATGAAATAATTCTCTTTTATTCCTTGCAGAGCCTGAGTCAGACGATGAGCAGAAAAGGCACATGGGATTTCAAGATTATGTATGTTAATCTAGTGTTTATTACACCATCAATAATACCATTACTCCCAGCGGAAGAGGAACTAGTCACTCAAAAACTAATTTGCATTTCCAAAATAATTATGAGCTAGACACATCTGCTTCTGCTGAAGTAAACTATGCCACAGGGTAACAGCTCCCTGAATCTTCTGAGACTTTTCCTCCAGAGGAAAGACGTAGTTAAGCAGCAAGATATAGTTAAGCCATTTCATATCCTTGGTGAGAAATTGATTATAATGTTCCAGTCCCAATCTGCTAATAAATGCTTAGAAGCAGCTTCTATGGCTTCAGAATAATACTTTTATGCCTGCTGAGATTCTCTAAATTAAAATTATAAACAGAAAAGTATTTTCAGAGAAGGCGCCCAATATATTCTCAATACATTCCCATTTTCTATAGCAGGAAAATCTGTATTCTGAACTCCACATTATCAAATTTTGATCGTATCAGTAGATAGCTTAGAAAGATCTTGTGTTTTTTTATAGAATGCTTGCTAGATTTACTCCTGATGCACATGGGATATCATACTTTTAATACTTTCTCTACTCCAGAGATCAAATGACATTATCCCTGTCATGCCAGAATCAGCATACAGAAGCTTAAATTTCCAAGACATTGGGATAAACTCTCGTTTTATTATACTGTTCCAGCTCGATAATACAGTAGTTTTCATACCACCCACCTTTGCCCAATGATTTATTTGTGAATCCAATGAGCCTTAGAATGCATTCAGATGTTGAGGAGAACCATCTGTTCCCTGAACACATGTGCCCGAATGTATTCTGTAAAAAATCCTCCTCGTTGAAATCTGATTTAGCTAATAATCCCCTTTTTTCCTGATGTGCTATCTTTCAATGTCACTAAACCCAGGGTGAAATCTTAGACATTTTATATGAAGGTTGGATAATATCTTATCCATATTCTTAAATATTGTAGTTTTGGGGAGACGGGCCTATATATGTGAGTCTGTGAATTTTTCCTTTTCTTTGTTTATTTGAATTTCATTGCTAGTTTTGAAAACTTGGATGTAATGTGAAACTTTTTACACATAATTGCAAATCTGAGCACTGAACATATGAGCAAGAAACAGACGGAAACCAGTCCTTATGCACAAACTAGGGAGCTAGGTAGCCCATGGGATAGAGAGGAAACAAGAAAGAGGGACAAGTGTTTGAATATTGCTTCTGTATGTAGGATTTGCTCTTGAAACACAACAGAACTGAATAAAATAAACATTATACTGCAATGCTTCATAGATTTTCTTCAGTGAAAATTGCCCATCAAAAGTTATTGGATTTCTTCAGAGTTTTTCTAATCTGTTAATCAAATCAAAAGTAGTTGAATTTTTGAACAGTTGGAAGGGACCTTGAAGGAACATAGTCCAACCTTCTGCTCAAGCAGAAGACCCTACACCATTTCAGACAAATGATTATCTAATCTCTTCTTAAAAACCTCCAGTGTTGGAGCACCCACAACTTCTTGAGGCAAGCTGTTCCACTGGTTAATTGTCCTCACTGTTAGGAAATTTTCCTTTGTTTTAGTCTAGACTGCTAGGTGAAGTCCGATATTAAAAAGAAATGTAAAGAACCCACCAGTTGATAGATGATATTAAAGACACAACTGGCTGAGATATAGATGGATATCATATCTGCACACAGAACCAGATGAATTTATATGATTTCTCTCCATTATCTGACTAATGGGCATAAACATTAAGTTGTCTGTGGACTGCATGCATTAATAAAAAGAGTGTTGTACAAAAATGTATTAATGAAAGTACATACCAAACAAAGACATAGATAATGATATTGTTAGAGTGTGCTTTTTTTTGAAGAAGTAATGATGGGAAATCAAGGATGGAGGGTTATCTCAAAGAAGTATGATGGGGAAAAAATCCCAGTTACTTATTTTGGTGTCTCTGTGTATGAGAATAACAGTCAATTCTGTTGTCTGAACCTTGTCCCATTTTATCTGGAATATCTTCTGTGTTGAGTGTTTATCCTTGAGCAAAACCTAAGTACCAGGTTTATTTACACAGATAGTTCTTATTAACGGCATAGCGCACTCATGAATAGTAGGCAAATCTTTCACAAATCCTTTTTCATCCTCTTCTATTGTGAGCCTGTACTTTGGATCTTTTCTTAAAACTAGATTTTGGAGAGTATACAGTGTTTTGTACGGGAATGCCACAATGCACTTTTGAAGTTAAGTTTTGCCACCTTGCCCCACAGAAAAGAAAAGCTATAAGATGCAATTGCTTCCTCACTTAGATCAAGCAGTGTAGATGTTTTCATATCGACCTCCTTTTGCATTATTCCCTTCACCTACCCACTTTTCCTTGTCAAATCAAATTCAGAGACTGACAATAAAGTACCACGCTTGAAAGAATGAACTGACACGGTCATCAATAGTGCCAATCCCACAATACACATAAATGACACCTCTCTGGACAACTGGTCTAAACTGCACAATCACAATCATTGCTTTGGGCAATGATTTCCATGATCAGAACCCCCCCCTCCGCCCTTGATTCTCACCATTCTGCAATGCTTGTTTTCTATTTACAGCAGTACTTTGAACTTTTTAGTAGCATGCGTCTACAGCTGATACACTGTTCTTTGAAAATTTAGTGTGACATGTGCATAAATTTGAGCCAAGACTCAGTGGTGGATGCATCACACCTGATCATCACAGATATGGCAGAAAAAACCTTGGGGAATTGAGTTGCGACGAGAGACTTATGAATCCAGAATCAAAACAGGAAAGGCAAGTCAAAATAAATCTAACACAAGAGTTGTCTCAGGGCAAGCTCCAGATTTCTGCTTCTTTCATACTATTTTTTGTGCTTGCGGTAGCTAAGTAAATCTTGCTCAAAATAAACATGTTAAGCCTGGTAGAGCATTATCCTAAACATAATAAAGAGAGAGAAAATGAAATTGAATCAGACTTCTGTGGCTTTTATCCCCTTCATAGACTCACCCTCCTTCTTTAAATCTAGACATGGGTCATCCAATTCACATTAAAGCATTTTAGAATAGTGATCTACTGTGTTCTGCAAACACACCCATTGTGGCTTACTCAGTTGATGGCCTGTAACAACCTGTGACACTTCAGATCTTTCTGAACAGAACTCCTAGGAAGCATTAACTGTGATGATGGATGGTGGGAATAGAGTGCAGCAGTATTGTTTATTCGTGCATAAGCCACAGTTAAACAAACCTCAGCTCGGATCATATATTCAGAGCTCAGAGGGAATGTTTATCTACTCAGATCATTTCTAAAAAAGAAAGAATAATGGTCATGTAACTTTGATACAGGAAAAACGTGGAGATGCAATGCTGGACAAGCTTACTTGGCAAAAAACCCTTCTAAATGTTTGAGTAAACATACATAGAAGTCATTCTGGGAGTAGATAGCTTGATTATTTCTAATATGCAAGACTGCAGACGTGGGTTTCTTGCAGCAAATTATAATAATTTCTCACCTGATGCAGTTCAGCTGAGAACAAGCTAGAAGCTGAGTAGTTTTTAATATGCTGTTCTAAGAAAGATCACCACCACATCAAATTTCTTGTCATAGGTTATTTGGCTTTTGACAAACTGACCTCATCTTCAGAACTTTGGGTTCAGCAGTAGGTTATGAACAAGCAATTTTTCATAGGAATGGTTTATGTCCGCTAGGACTATCAGCCTTGGCAGTCCTAACTATAATTCATTTCTTAAGAGGAGAGATTTAATAGGGCTACTGAACATCACTGTGTTCATACAATAAGCTAATCCTAGAGTTGAGTTAAGAGAACACTGCATCCAAATAAATAGGCCATATGCTGACTTCACATATTGCTCTGATTCACACATCGTGCTTGAGTAGTAAAGCAACATAGTCACATTGAACTACAAACTGAACAATGCATTCAAACAGTAGAATGAGCTGAATTTTGAACAATGTGCACATTTCAACTATGTTGCATGTACCCACCCTCTGTGGTTTAATGGCTATAGTATCAATTGTAGTTTAGTTCAAACTATGTTTGAAGAAACAGTGACAACAGAACATGAAAGTCAGATCATATTGTGGTTGTCCTTAAGTGGACAACTTCTCACACCACAATTATTCAAATTGATCTGATTTTAAATACTTCTTGTGGCTGAAGTATCTTGAATTTGAACTGATTTGCACTTTCAAAATAATTATGAGCTGAATTAGGCTAATCCTAAAGTTGGGTTAAGAGAACGCTACACCCAAATAAATAAGCCATATGCTGACTTCACATATTGGTCTGATTCACATAATGTGCTTGAGCAGTACTGCAACATTGCTACATTGAACTACAAACTGAACAATGCATTCTAGTTTAGGCTAGGTCCATGAGGGCAAACCTAAACCACATGTCAAGGGTGACCTGCTAGCATTCACCCACACAAGACAGCAACTGTGCAGATTTACAGAGGCTACAGATGCCGTGCAAGAATAGGGCCTGCTCTTGTACAGCCTTGGGATCCTCTGAAAATTGCACAAGAATGGGGATGTGCTTTTGCACAGTTTTCAGAGGATTCAGAGGCAGGGGAAGAGCACTCTCAAAAGCCATGTCAAGAATGAAGGTCTTGGGTGACCTGGAGCTGTCTTGGGTAGGCCGCAGGCACCCATCAGCAGAAACAGAACATGGGGCAGATCTACAGGATCACTTATATGATTTGACTGTATTGTTTAAAAATAAATGTATGATTTCTCTTTTTTTCAGTCTCTGTCTCTGTCTCTGTCTCTGTCTCTGTCTCTGCTCTGCCTCTCTCTTGCATTCTAGCAGGATATTTCAGTTCTGCATATGACAACAGCAATGGTCTGCCATCCTGCTGCCAGAAGCCAAGAAGGTTTGTGGGACGAGGAAAACCATTTTGTGATTCTAGTATCGTCTTTCAGACTTTTTAACAGCACGGCACGTGTTCTTCCACATAATGTCAGTTCATGCTTGATGTCAGGGTTGATATAATACGTAGTCAAAAACATTTGTTCACTAGAGTACTGTGAACAGAGAGGTCACCAAAACATTCTTATTTGCTCTTTCAAATACACTACAGAGATGGGAAGTACATGTTTTTCCTCTATGTCTCAGGAAACATAATCAGTACAATTCTGAGGAAATCCTGTTTCTATTCTAGCAACTTCCCCAGAATCTGAAGTAGCTTTAGGCCAAAGTCTGATATCTCAAATACTTGGGTCAATTGCATAGATACAAGCAACTTTCTAACTATAGTATTTTCAGTCCTTGGAATTTTTCCACTCATCACCCTAAAACTTCCAATATTTTCTACTCCTAAAAATAATTTGGGAAAATAATTTGGGATATGGTTATGTCAAAAGTAATTATCTCTTCAGATTTCAAGCATCTCCAAGCTTACTTAAGGAGAAAATAAAATGTATTCCTTTAAGGCATGTGTTATTATTCTATTAATTTACCAATATCAGTACCTTTCGGTATATAAAGTGCATAGTAATCAATAAAACATATTATCAGCATAGTTGATAGTTCTATTTCCTTTTCACCCTTGTTCGTTCTCATTCTCTTTTTGGGTCTAAGCCAGCTTCATTTGGAACTTCTAAATCAGCTTCAATAAGCTGTTCTCCCTCGGAAGAAAGTTAGACATTTTTGTTTTCTCTGCCTTTTTGATTTCAAAATAAATCCAATGTGAAGCACTGCAAGCCAGTAGCTAACCCATAATCTTTTTATTTAGCTTTTTTTAATTGCTTGATATGGGAAAATAAAACTTTTCCTGACAGATACACCGAGACAAGGTTACTTGAGAAGAGATATGTCTTGACCACCCATCCATTGTACACTACAGAGGAAAGCTACATTGGTGGCATAATTTGGTTAGGGTTCGCATTCAGATGATCCAAAGATTTTATATCGATATTTTGCAATGGGAGAGTTCCCTTAGCAAAAAAAAAAAATCAAATGACTTAGTCTCAAAAACAAAGGTAGCACTTGTACTACCATTCAGTGTGCAAACATGTATTAACATTTCTGCAGATGAATTTATTACCCTCAAATTAGTATTAACATTGGTGAGGAGGTAGGAAACCACAAGATATTGAAGAGCCTGAAAAGTCCGTTGTCATCTTAGTGGAAAATAGTTACACAATCCATGCAAAGTAAAGAAATTTCTCTCTCTAGGGATTCCTGATATCTCTGTGAGGGTGAAAAATGCTGGTATCTGTTATTTCTATAAAGGTTTCAGAAATGAATATGTTTTAAATCATAAATTGCTCCAGAGCTGGAAATCGAGTAGGTCACTGGCTCTATTAGCAAACCAGCTTTTTAATATATATATATATATATATATATATATCATGCTTATTTGGAGGAGGGAAGAATCTTCCCTGACTAATATAACTATCCTGCTCTCCCTCTGCCCTCTCAAATAATTGGATTATATCAATCCCAAGCTGTCAGTTTTTGATTGTAGTAATGTGTTTCCACTTAAGGCAGCATTTGTTGGTGAAATGCGCTCAGCCAACCTAAACACTCTTTGATTACCACAGCATTTGGTCCTTCTTTCCCACCCCCCAAGCATGGTGACATTGCAAGTGGAGCAAATTTTCAATATTCAGCTGTGTAAAGAGATTTTAAAGGGGGGGGGTAGGGAAAGAGGAGAAGGAAAAAACGAATTTTGCAGCAGTAACAAATTCTAGGCCGTCAAACAGATTTTTTTAAAATGATGATAATAATAATACCTTGATAGACGAACAAAAATGTCAAATCCAGTCTAAACATCTGTTTGATGATGCAACTAACTATCTGGAACACCATCAAACGTCTCCATCTGCTTATCCCAAGTCCTTGGGAAGGACCCAACAGGAAGACAAAAATGCACATCTGGTTGACTGTGTGATGAACCAGAATACAGTAATAGGAGCCTTGGATGCAATCCCCAAATTTCTGGAGCATGACTTGAACAACCTCAGCATTGAAAAAATTCCCATCAGACAGTTGCAAAAAGTAGCTTTATTTGGGACAGCTTGCATCTTGCAATGATACTATTAATGCCATCAAACAAAAACATCTGCCTATTCCAGGTCTTTGGGTAGGACTTGATAGGTGGATTAATATGCCAAGTTCAGTCTAAACATCTGATTGATTGTGCAATGAACCAGAATGATAATATGCATTATCTTTTGACTCCAGTGCTTCAAGGTTTGGCAGGGCAGAATTTTGGCTAAATTCTTGCCTATCTGTGGACAGCAAAATATTTCTTTCCAAATGCCAATTTTAAAAAGTGGTGTTATCAGCGACTAGTTTCCTTTTCTAATTAAATGTATTCATATTGATTTTTTGAGCTTCTGGCTCTCATTGGCATCAAGGTGGAACCACAGTTATGCTATATGAGCATTACAAACATTTGAAGAAT
>JANHFO010004337.1:299960-318349 GCA_032468095.1 Pareas carinatus
TTTGAATTGAATCTTTGTTTGTTTCAAGAAGAAATCTTGCTACTGTTTTTTTCCAGACTGGTTTAATTGGGAAGGATGTTTAAGCCAAATCAACCACAACAGTAGCATCCTCCATCTCTTCCACCAAGAAATAATCTCAACTACAACTTCATGAAAATTCAAAAAACATTCTTAAACACCTTGAGAATAATAGTAGAAAGCAGAAGCTTCTTTGAAGGGCAAGCAGAGAAGTACTTTTTGAGAAATTTCATGCTTGATTTCAGTAGAGAATTCTACTGAACATTTTGGTTGTCTAAGGGGAAAGCTTAGTTCTAGCAATGGCCGTGATTTTGAAAATCAGACTGATGTGAAGTTTAGGAGGCTTCAAAGAAAGCAATATTAGCCCATTCTATTCCCATTTTCTCCATCTTTTTTTTCTTCTTACAACCATGTAATTCCTTTTATTGGGGTTGAATTGAAATGACTGAATGGAACTGAGCATTTACTGTCTGGATGCCTTTCCAGATGCCTATGCAGAGTTCACAACAGATATATGTCTGCTGTTGCTGCCTAGGATTGAACTCTCAATCTTTCAAATAGGAGAGCATCTTGACCTCTAGGCCGCTGTATCACTCTCCATTTTCTTCACCTTAACAGAGTAAAATTTACTTTCTCAATTCTGTTATTGAGAATACGATTGAGGTTAGCTTGAGCAGAACAGAAATTCTAGCCTTCCTTCATTTTACTAACTCATGTCTGAACTGCACCTTAGGAGTCACCTGTTCTCTGAGTCTTCCTTTCAAAGGCTGCCCCACTGCTGGTTATGCTAGCCTTCTTTCCATCACTCCTTTTGATTTCCTGCAAACTCATTAATGGAGCAAACATCTGCATCTAAATAGCATTCATGCCAACAGCTATGAATAAGTAATACTCCTGACTCCAAACAGTTTAACTAAAATACTTATTTAAATAAAGAGCTCAGAAACATTTAAAAGTCATTTAGTAATTGAGGTGTTAGAAGCTTCAGCAAGGCACTGGGAAAAAAATAAACAATCATATCAGACAAGCTTGATTTAATTTTAAGCAAGGTAAGAAAACCAGTCTATGAAGGATTTCTTTTCTTGTCTCATTCTACTTGACTGGCATTGGAGGGGGGTAAGTAGAACACTTCTTTGTGGTGCTAAAGTAATGCTGTTCAGCTGCCTCAAGAACTGCATAAAAAGGCTTATTTGTTAGAAAGAATGAAAAAAAATGGTGATTGTATCGTTCAGATTAGCACTTGACAAAGAAATGTTCCCTTAATTGTTATTTCTTCTTCTTCTGCTAGTTCTAATTCTGCTAAGTGAAAGAGAATTTCAAATTAATTGTGGTTGGAGCATGGTGTCCTTGCCCTTACTTAATAAAAAATTGACCAAGAGGAAGGTGCATGTTTTTCATTATTTAATGTAATGATGACTCCAGCAATCCACACTCAGTTTGATTCCTCTCCTTGCAGTTGTAGCTAAGGATGGCATCATAGGAGCCATGTTGGTGCAATGGTTAGAATGCAGTACAGCAGGCTGACTCTGCCCACTGTCAGGAGTTTGATCCTGACTGGCTGAAGGTTGATTCAGCCTTCCAACCTTCCGAGGTCATTAAAATGAAGACCCAGATTGGGGGCAATAGGCTGACTCTGTAAACTGCCCAGAGAGGGTTGTAAACCGCTATGAAACGGTATATAAGTCTATGTATTATTGCTATTGCTCTAAGGGAATTCCTTCCACTGGGCATTTTTAGTAGCAACATGACTATCAGAAGTCAGGGAACAGGCCTGCCTTAACAAGGAATTGGAATGATATCTCTTACTGGGAAAAGGCAGAAAAATCATCTTTCTCTGCCTAGAAAGCAAGTGAGGAAATCTAAAAGGGTGTTTCAGCCCAACTTTCCTTTCAGTCAACATTTCAGAGATTACCAGATTCCTCAATGCCTTCTACAATGACAGAACCTCTAATGTACTGCCTTCACTAGAAAATTGAGATATATTCAGAGATGGATCTACCTTGAAGATAGCCCATGAGAATTGTATAGCATAGTCAAAGATCAGTATAGGAATTTTTTTTTTAATATCTTGCATAAAGTCACCAACCATTTAACAGTAAGCTTTGGATAATAAAATGTTTTATAAAATTTGCCAGATTTCATCTCACTCATGAGAGAAATGAATATTATTCCTGTAATCGATACATGATAGAGAGCAATAGTCAAGTCATGTTTAAACTCTATGTAACCTAATAAGTTAGAAATTGCAATTTTGTAAGATATTTTGCTGTTTGGAGATAAACAAGTCTATAATCCAGGAAGTCTGGGAACATGATCAGGTCAGGTCAAAGAACAGATGACCTGCCAATATTAGCTTGGGAGGAATGTATCAATGCCATAGGATGTAGCAATTGTTTGCACATAGGCCAACCTCCAAGATTATGAACCCGAATCATCCGGGAATAGCCAATGATGAGGAGGGATAGTAAAGTGGGGGTTGGGTTTTGTCTGAAAATCTATAAATAGCTATGTAACTGATTGCGGATTTGCTGTTTGTGACTCTACCAAAATGAGTGCAGAGAGTCAACTTTTGCAAAAGATTCAATAAAAGCTCTTAGATCGTTCAACGTGTCTCCAGTCATTTCAAACTGGGATTTTGAAATCTCACGCTCAGTTAAAGGTAATGGGAACAACAGTTTTATTAGTATACAGATATTTGGACCATCTATTTATCTTTGTGTGTCTGTATGATTGAGTGTACCTTCAAGTTAGTATTGACTCTTGGCAACTGCCTGGAGAAGTCTATGCAGTTTTCTTGACAAAAGTCATTGCCTGCTTCTTAGGGCTGAGAAAGAGTGACTGTCCCAGTCACCCAGGCAGTTTCTGGCCTGGTGCCTTCTTAACCTAGACGAAACTGGCTCCCCATCTATTCACAGCTTGAGGTTTTTGTGCATCTGCCTTCAAGTCAGACCTGGATTAGTCTTTTCAGCCTTCTTGGCAGGAGTATTAGAAATGGTTTGCTCTAGTCTTCTTCCTGGGGTTGGAGAAATAGCATCTCTCTCAACTCTCAGAGCTCTCCAGCCACTTTGTGCCTAAGGTAGAACTAGAATTCATAATCCAGTCTAATGCTTTAATGCTACACCAGACTGGGGTTATAGTTCTGAGTTGGAATAAAATATCTACTAAAATTGTTTATGGTCAAACTACAGGAAATAATTTCATTGTCCTCCAGATCTTTAAAGGAATGGATCCTATTTAGTGTCTATTTATTTAAAAGACTTACAGAATATGGCTGCACATATCAGCACATGATTCTGAGATGCTAACAAAGTTAAAAGCAAGAACAGGAATATAATAAATAAAATAAACAACCATCATCAACAGTGCAATAAACATGTGCATGTGGAATCCCTATCCCCATCCAACATATAAACCACCATACATCATTGAATGTCCTGGCTTGAGGGAACAGTCAAATTTTTAAGAATTTACAGAAGCCCCTCAAAGTAGGGGCCATATGGATTTGGGGGGAAACTTTGTTCCACAATGGAGAAGACACATTTCCTTGATTCCATTGTGTTGTACCCAGAGGGACCCAGAGCATGTCCACTTTGCTGGAACATGCCTATTTAGATATATATTGAGTGATCCATTGAGATAACAGAACTGTTTACCTCTAGAGCAACATATTTAATGCAGTTTGAAAAGTCTATGTGCAATACAGGTTTTCTTTCTTTCAATTCAAAAAAATGCACAGTATATACTACTTTGAATTTAACATGACCAATCAAAACTGCACGAATGAAATATAAACCATAAAATTGAAGTCCATAATAATAATAATTCCAATTGTTACCCACTTCTGCTGTGAAATAATTGACTCTCAGTTCAATATGATACAGAATTGGAATCTGGAGATTGATATTTTTACTTACTAATTGTACAGTTTGCAGTAGCTGGTTTTCTTTACTATTAAACATCTGCAGTACATAATAATATCTGCAGTACAAATATCCTATCAAATGCCTGTCCTTGAATGAGTTCAACTGTCAGTTTGGTTGGAATCTGGCATCAATGTGCCTGACAGCCGAAGAGTCAAGGAAATATAAGAATTACTAAAAAATAAAGTCCTATTTGAATTGTACCAGTTTATAAGATTGTTAGATTTTCTGGAATGTGATCTGGTTTATACAATAGCAGAACCCAAATAGCTGATGCACTGATCAGCTGTTTGATGGCTAGAGGGCATGGTAGGGCAATGAATCCAGCAGAGCCAGTTAAACATTTACCAGCACATATACCTTCTTGATGTCTTGATTGGTTTTCCACTGCTTTTGTCCTGTATGTATCACTTCCTAGTCAAGCCTAATCAAGTCAAGGATTTCCTCATGTTCTCTCATCTGTGTACTAACCAAGGCTGATCCTGCTAACTTTCCGAGATCAGTCCATATTTATCATGTGCTGCTTCTTAACTGGATCTGAAAACTCATTATTTCAGTATATTAAAAAAAATTGAAAGATCCTCCCTACACACCAAATATTGTGGTCGTGCATTATTTTTAAATGCAGAAGTTGATTGTTCATCGAGCATATTTGATTTGATTTGATTGAGATATGGTGAATGTATTAGCACAACTTGCTACAAATTTAATCTTGGTTATTTTGAGGGGCTTAGAATGGAGTGCAAAGCCAGCCCTTTTGGTTATTTTATTATTTGGTACATTATACCAACCCAACAAGAGGTTAATTTAACAACCAAGTTAAGCATATTGTGCAAATTTAGCTCAAGAATCTGTGATGCTTGAGTTATAGCGAGCAATTCTAAATGGCCTCAAACCTGTTTCATTTAAGCTGCTGAAATGTAAACTTCAGTATAAAATATTTGATGACTTTAACTTCTCATTTCTTAATACAAGTGACATGCAACAGCTGTACCAGATAAAAAAGCAAAGTTCTGGCTGTCTGCAGAGCCTCTCTAAGACTTGCTTACAGAATGAAAAAGCTGCTTTATATCAAATTTGTAATCACATGAACAGATGCCTGTAATCTATGTTTGTACCTGATGGAAATTTGGCTCCTGTAACCAGCATAAAATTTATGTAAGAAAACCTGGCACTTATTTCTATAGCTATTGGGAAGAAAATTAATGCTCGCTAAAGAAAATGTTGTTCAGCTAGCTAGATTACGAGAAGTTCATCAATCATCACCAATCTACTGATGTACCTAACAGTGCTGATCAGACCAATATAGTGTACAGACTTTTAGATTTAAAATCAGATGAGAAAGTTCTGCTTCGTGTAATGCCATGTAGAAAATTAAGAACAGGCATCTTTCATGTCCTTGAAACAGGCAGATAGATTATTGTTCTTCCAAAGATAGAAATGTGGGTGTTTAGAACAGATTGCCCAAGACATATATTTTCCTGTCTAAGAACCAAATGTCTTCCTGAACTACTGAGACTATAGAATTGAAGTGACTGTAATGTAAAGAGCTGGGACCTCTTGAAAAACTTTGGCAGTTGAGTGGTAGGCTCCACACCCTATAAGTGACATAAGAATTGGGTAAACATTTTTCCTATTAAGAAAAACCACTTCTAGGAATCATTCAGGTGGTTAAGCTAGTTGGGAGAACTCTTGAATTTCAGCAATGATTTAGCAACCCAATGGGGAATTATATTACTCTGTCCCTTTCTCTCACTCACATATGTACATCAGGGAAGTTAATACAACAATGAGAATTACACAAAGTTTGTTATGTGTAAAATAATGACCAGTAGTCTTAAATTAGCATCACAGAATGTTGCCCTTGTAATCTCTTGTCATCTGCTTTTATGATCTCCTTTTCCATAATACCTAAGATTCCCTAGAAAAAATTAGAAAGATACCTTCCCTCTGGTAGGGAAAAGGTACATTGCTATAGTTGGTTCTGTATCTAGAAAACTTAATTTCTTTCTGAAAAGTATCTAGAAAATTAGAGAGAACATAAGAAGCAAAAGTCCTAAAAAGTCATCCAATTACCTCTTAAATCCATGCAGGTATTTTTTTAACTCTTTTTTATAGCTGATTTGTCATTCTGTTGAAGAATCAATAGACCACGTTTCTATCCCTATCCCATTCAAATATTTTCTTTTACAGCACAGGAGTTAGAGTTTAGCAAAGTTCCTGTAGACTACTTGAATCAAAAATGTCTATATCTAATGGGGTTTACATTAAATGGGCAGCCTGTGATTCTCCAAAAATTGTACAACTCCAACCCTCAGCAGTTCTAATTAATATAGGGAATAGCATGCAATTCATCCAAGATCCTACAGCTTTTTGCCTACCGAGATACAAAAAATGAAGGAAGCTAGAGGTCAGAGTAAAAAGTGAAGAGTGGACTAAATATTATGACTGTGCTTTGGAGTTAATTTCAAAAAGATACTTGGAGTTCCCTGGATTCCAGATTATATCATGTGCCTAGAATGCTTTAAAATAGATTGGCTTTAATCAGATGCCATGTTCAGTTACAAAATTTGCTGAGATTTCTGGAACGATTATTGTTGCAAAATGAGGTTGACTTGCTTTTATTGTCTTCAGGTAAGCACAGGATCACCAGAGATGGAGGTAGGGCAGGAAGAGAATATTGTATGGATTTTTCTAGAATCCACCCAAATCACATCAATTTCAAATCCCCTTTTTTCCTGTAAACACAGGGATGACTTAATTCTTATTATGCAGACCTGCTGATACAGTTCTAAAAACTATATGTCCAATTCTTCCTCCTCATGCTTTGAAATTAATACAGCAACCATTGATAAATCTGAGTCTTTAACTTCTGGATTTTTAAACCAGCAAGCTTTGTTATATCCTTCTCATCTTATTTATTTATTTATATATAATTTGATTTATATACCGCCCTACTCCCGAAGGACTCAGGGCAGTGAACAGCCATAAAAACACAAATATATACACAGATTAAAATGACAATTAAAATGATTAAATAAAGGCTGATTGAGTAAAACCAATTTAGAATTCATAAACCCCAATTCAAACCCAATTAAAACCAGCCTAAAATGTTGGAATCAAGACAGCCCAGCTTGTATAAAAAGGTGGGTCTTAAGTGCACACAGAAGATTTGAGATAGTGTGTATCTGGGGGGGGGTTCGTCCCACAAGGTCGGTGCTGCCACAGAGAAAGCTCTACCCTTGGGGGGTCGTCAGCCAACATTGTCTGGCTGACGGCACCCTGATGAAGCCCTCTCTGTGGGAACGTACAGGTTGGTGGAAGATATTGGTCGATAACAGACGTTCCTGCAGATATCTCGGTCCTAAGCCATGGAGCGCTTTAAAGATGGTAACCAACACCTTATAAGTTTATACTTTAAAAAATAATGTTTTAGATTATCATCCTGTGCAAACTCATCTGGCAATGAGCCGCACTGACTTTGGCTCAAGCTGACATTTCGTGTTTGCAATTTTGGCAACTGAAGGAAAGTTTATATGGAAATCTTAATTAAAGTTTATGGTGGGAAAAAGCTTTTTGTCCCAGCCATTTGTGCCTGATCATTTTGCCAATCAGCAGAGAATAATCATTATCAGAATCTTTCATTTGGCTAATGAGCCATATAAGTGTGACCCCCACAAGGCATATATAGCTTAATTTGTCATATATTTTTTTTGTCCTGCCTGCTAAAGGACAAAGAGAAAAAAAGTTCCAAGCACTTTTTCACTGAACCAGAGTTTTACAATTCATTTGTTCCAAAGAGCTGCTAATCGTGTTCATGGAACTTTAAGCTTACATGTCACTTTTTCAACAAGAGGGCAATCAGAACAATTTGTAACTTTCCACAGGGAGAGCAAAAGATGTAGACAGAAAGAAGTCACCATCAGACACATCCTATAAGCACCAGGTGGCTGTTTGTACCAAAATGAGGTTTTGTATTGAAAGCAATTTGGCTAACTGGGAGTAGGGAAATTCTCAAAAGCACAAATCTTAAAAAGTGAAAGCATATATATATTTAAGGACAGTAGAAGCTGAAGATTTGGTGGATTTTTAAGAAGAAGTACTGGAAGAAGAGAATCAAACTGGGGTTTCAAATTTAATTAGGGCTACAAAAATCCAGATGATTGTATGAAGACAGCAAAGAAATACATACGCCTCTAATCGTTTGCCAGCATCTAATAATCATCCAAAATTTTCTATCCCAGAGTAGACAACCCAAAATTTAATTGAAGCATGAGTGTGAAAACACAAAAGAATGTAGGGAAAAAGATATTTCTGAACTATCTCAATAGCCAATTTTCATGTAGGGATTCCAGATCCAAAACATGTTTTCACTCCACGTTTCAATGTATTTGGCTGAATATGATAACCATTAATGACCAAAGCAATCTTTGTTTCACTAATTGCCAAGGAACAAGAGAGCTGGATGTGTGCTTTCTAGTTCTGGCCAACTGTGCTGAACAATGTCACTATTTAATGAAAGAGAAAGGAATTTGATGGATAGGCTGAAAAAATGTGATGAAAAATGACTGGAACCTCTAACAATAACAGAACACTTGGGTACATTATGATAAATGTAGAGGTGTTTTGAAAGTTGAGTACAAACTGTGGAGGATATAATAAGTAAGAAGTTGCTTGTACAGGTAGCCCTCGATTTACCACTGCTCAAAATTTCCATTTGCTAAACAAACTAAGTCCTTAAGTGGGTTTTGTCCCATTTTACAACCTTTCTTGCTACAGTTGTTAAGTGAATCACTGCAGCTGTTAAGTTAGTAACATGATTGTTAAGGGAAGCTGGCTTCCACATTGACTTTGCTTGTCAGAAGGTCCCAAAAGGTGATCACATGATCCCTGGGACACTGCAATTGTCATAAATATGAGCCAGTTGCCAAGGGCCCGAATTTTCCTCACATGACCAAGGGGATGCTGCGATGGTCATAAGTGTGAAAAACAGTCATAAGTCACATTTTCAGTGCTGTTGTAACTTAGCAAGGTCACTAAATGGACTAATTGCAAGAGATGGAGGGTGTGGAGGATGGATAAAGAAAAAGGTTGCTAGAGAATGATCTTGCAAGTTCTTGTATTCTAGAAAGGAACTTATTTGAAGGGAGGTGATAATGGGCTGGCTTCGTATATTGCAACAAGCCGTGTTTATTTCATTTTCTGGTTTCAAATACTATATTAAACCATAAACGCAATCCTCAAACAACAGTGGCTGGATTCATATTGAGCCAAGAACCAACCTTCCCATTATTATTTATTGATTATTATTTTTTCTGCCGCTAATCTCCCCTATAAATTGAAACCGGGCAGCTTATGGCTTAGCATGAAATATGAGCCAGCCATTAAGCACAGGTTTCCTCTGCTCTTCTTATTGGATAATACATCAGTTGCAATTCTAAACATGAAAAATATTGACATACTGACCAATGGCATAAACATACTGATCAATGTATAGCAGATCATGCATATATGAAAGCGGATGGATCAAAAAATATACATTTATCTGCCCTGGATTGAATTTGTTATGTCTAGTTGTACATTTTTGAGAATTCCAAATCATCAATTTAGATCATACTAAAATGCATTTTGTGTTTTTATAAATGCCTTCTGGTCCTTTTCAGTGTAATTTTCTGAACCACTCTGATTCTGCTCAAACACTTTGATATTTTCCCGGTTTAAAATAGGGCTTAGAATGGTTTCACTTAAGATTGCTGCACACGTGATAATGAAATGGCTTTAATAATGAGTCAAAAATGGAACACATCTATTTAAGGTTACAATTCATTGAATTTGCTTAATTTCAGCAGCTCGTTTCATACCATTTCTTTTAAGACAATATGCCAACTGATCAATTGATGTTGCATTTAATCTTCCTTGGCTTATCTCTTCATCACACGTTGCCAC
This sequence comes from Pareas carinatus, assembly GCA_032468095.1. NCBI lineage: Eukaryota > Metazoa > Chordata > Lepidosauria > Squamata > Pareidae > Pareas > Pareas carinatus. The sequence goes on from JANHFO010004337.1 coordinate 309,845, forward strand.
TCAAGTTGAGTCTTTTACTTGGAGCAGTGGCCCCCAATATTTTGGGCACCAGGAACCGGTTCCATGGACTTGAGGGGGTGTGGTTTTGTGTGCTGCCTGCATCCCGTGAATGGGGCTTGGCTTGTTTGTGTGGCCCAGTTGCTGGCATGCTGCGAGCTGGTTCCGGTTCATGGACCAGGGGTTGGGGACCCTTGGGCTAGAGCATTGCTTGTCATCTGCTCTTAAGAAAAGCAAAGGAATGAACAGCTGATCTCATTTTACATTCATTTTTCCAGGAGCTTCACTTCTTTTTGACTCATCTGGTGACTTTGTCATGGATTGATTTTCTTAACTCAGGAACAAATTAAGGAACAAAAAATAATGAGCACTCATTGAGCTTGATCTTTTATTTCCATCTAGCCTTTCTACCATCCCCTTCCTTCATGAGTCTTCGGTCTTCATAACTTCATTTTAAGATTGCTTAACATTTAATACGAAGTTTAATATTTCATCTTCTCCCTCACCATACTGGGAAGAACTATTTATTTTATATTAGCATTTTTATTTAGACAATATATCAGAAGACATCCACATTCAATAGTAAGGGAGAGACTTCTGCACTGGTGATTCACACACTATGGTTTCATTTTGCCAACCTGAACTTCACAAATGAAGTAGAAAAAGAAAAACCACATGAGGTTCTTTTAGAGGGTTCCTTAATATTCCCACTAGAACCATGGCTTGATAAACCATTCATTTAAATTATGAATAGCTCAAGGGAAGTTGCCATTTTGCAGCCCCCAACAAGAGAGTAAATAGATTTAGCTATGCATATGGAAATAAGAATTGTATTGAATATACGGAACTGAATTGCCCAATTCCATAAAATGTAATTCTCTTTCAACATTCCGAAGGGTCTTTTGGGACAATGTATTATTTGTATATGGAAAGAATGCTTCATTTTATCTCCTCATTTGTTTCAAAATTATTGAAATCAACTGAGAGGAATCGCAGGAGAAGTTATTTTCCTGTGAGTATGAAAATGTATGAATGTGTCATAATATGGCCTGTACATGTCATTAGATGTCATCATACCAAGGTGAGGCTACCAGAACTGGGCTGCAAAATTCGAGCAGATAATTAATTAGCAAGAAATGTAGAAAATCTCGTTATCTAAAGATCCTATGGAGTTCAGCAGCATATTCCAGTGGTACAGCATGTGCTTTGCCTCTTAAATTCATTCCTTTTTCATCCCTTTGTTGTCCTCTCTATGCCAACACGTCAGCCAAAGACTTGGCCATAGCTGGTGAAATATTGCCTGAGAAAATCGGCTAACAGTTCAAGGGATTTAAACAGCATTGGTTTGCTTAAACAAATCACAGGAGTGCTGTGTCCACCGTATTTATCGCCTCTCCGGCTTTCTAATAATAAGCTCATAGCCCTTCATAATACTTAGATAATCGTATGTACAAATAGATTTAAAAAAATGTTTGGATCCCATGCCTCTTGACAGGTTGGTAAAAGCCAGAACAAAGGGAAGAAAATCAGAGGCATTTATTCTTCCAAAAAGCTTTATATTAACATATTCAGGCTGCAGGGGGCAGTGGAATACTGTATTTCTAAATTACAGTTGTGTCACATTTAGAAAACAAAAAATTACAGATATAGAGAGTGGGGGAGGGAAAATGACCATCTACCTGATTTGAAAAACCCCAATCTTGAGAAATTAGGAAAAATTTTTTTTGCATGCACCTTTGCACCTTTTGTTTCAAAAAGCATCATTTACTTATTTAATCAATTCAGAAGCTACAGGCCCAGATCTGTGGGTAGAAATGTTTTCTTAACAGTTTCAATGAAAATCCCACCCAAAGGTCCCTCTTTCTTTATCCTACTCCAGGCTGATCAAACAAGCCCTCCTCTAGTAAACAGCGTGTTAGAAGACGGGGTCCCCAAATGAACCCGCCCCATAGGCAAATGAAAGCCTCCAAAGAAAACATCTTTGCATGTCTGCAGTGTTTGTGGAGGAGAGGGTTTGCTTCTTTTTTAGAATGGGTGGGGGACAGAGGGGGAATTTTGTGGGTGGGTGAGTGGGAGGGAGGGGTACTAACACTGTTTGACTCATAGCATTCCCTAAATTTTAAGATCACCAAACTGGAGGCAATTTCAAGCTGCTTGTTGCAAGAGGTGGAGACCCTGATGCTATGGGAATGGTCACTGGGCTCTTGTCACATGTAGGACAGAAATGGATTGTCTCCCAACACACTCACACTTGCACACACAAAGACACACACTGCCTAGTCCTCCTCTCCATGATGAAAGTTATTAGTGAAACAGGTTTGCTAAAAACCACAATGCTATACATTTTATGAAATCCTGTATATATCCTGGATTTCATAGGCTGGCATTGGATGATGAAGGCTGAGCAAGTTCTGACTAGAGCTTGGATTGGAGCTTACTAAGTTGTAGACCCAACTGAAAAATTTGGGGTGGTGGGGGGAAACTCAATAAAGGCAACAGGCAAACATTTCCCTATTGCTGTCAGGAGAACTATATGGAAGCTTCCATGCAGCCACCAAAAATATTGTTACCCCAGAAAACTACATCTTGATTCAAAGATCTGACCATAACCCTATATAATTTGGTGTTTCTTCACTTGAAAGATCAATTTGATCTTGTCCTGTTTTTCAAAGCAATGTGTTCACCTATTCACACTCTTTCAGTACTTGTGTTTCCAGGATCAAGAATCAAGGTAACTTTGGAGTTTCAGCAAGTCCTTGAGAATTTTTCTTTGGGCCTCCTATTCTAAAGGCAGCTGGGACAAGAGAACATGCGGTATGAAGGAATGACATAGCAGGTCCTTCTCTTTTGCTTCCTGGTCATATAAACCTCATAAACGGGTAAAGCAACCAAGAGCAAGCTTAATAAAGACATAAGGTATTCTAGAAAAATAGCCTTCTAATACACAAATTCCATTTCTAGTACCTCTTACGCGTTCTAGCCTTGAAGAAATATTTCTTAGGGAACATTTATGTGGGAAGCTTGTCTAAAATGGGGGATCACAGAGAGTTAAAGAAAAGTTTAAAATAGAAATGAAGAGTGAATTCCATGCTTGGGATCACTAGAAAGAAAACTAAAAATAAAACTGCCCATATTGCAATGTCCTTATATAAATTTGTGCTGAGCCTGATACTTTGCTCAGTTCTCATCGCCACACCTCAGTAAGATCCTGTAGAGTTGGAAAAGGTGAATAAAATAGTAACCAAATGATGAAGAGCTCCTTAAAGAGCTTCCTATCAATTTTTAGCTTGAAGTGAAGGTGATTAAGGGAAGGTGTGGTACTGCACGTTTTAAAAAAAAGCTAGAGAGAAGTATTCTCCCCCTTTTTTATAATATTAGAACTTGAGATCATCCACTGAAATAATATATGGGGAGATTTGGGATTAGGAAAAAGAAGCACCTCATTTCCCTATATAAAATTAAACTGTGAATTCATTGCCATTAAATAAGGTAACGACCAACAATTTAGATGATTTTAAAAATAATCTGGACAATTTTTTGGAGGATAATATTTTTAGTGGCTGCAACTCATTGTCTGTATAATAGTTCCTCAGTCACAAGCAGCATATCATAGCTATCACCTGCTAGGAAGCGGTAGTGGAAGAGCCTATCACTCCTATTTCTGTACAGGATGTGTGACTTCCCTGAATGCATCTACTTCACTCAGGGCCAGATTAAGGCCAACTGATGCCCTAAGCACAACCCAACAATGGTGCCCCTTCATGGAAGTAAAACTCTCATGCCATGAGATGGAAACAAAAATGGCACCTGACCACACCTTCGAACAAAACTTTTGAACATTTGTTATGTGCCAAAGAAAACATTTTTTTAACCATACAGGTTAGTGTCAAACATGACAAATAAGAACAATCGCAAAACAATTGATTGAAACCACATGTAGCAGTGAAAAAGTTAAGGGCACGATAGGTAGAAAAAATAACCCCTGTGGTGCTCACCCCTTTCCCTGGTGCCTTAAGCACATCCTTATTTTGTTTAATGGCCAACCCATAGCTGACTTGAACATTGTGTGGCACAGAATGTTTGCTTAGACAGCCATTTTTTCTGTTCGAATAGACCAAAAGTGGACAACTATGACCCCTTTAGAACTGTAGACTTCAAGAATTCTGGGAGGGAATTCTGCTAAGGGGGTCATAGTTGTCCATCCCTGTAGTAAACAGTCTTTTTATAACAGATCTTGCTGAAATTGACATATATGTGGTTCCTGAAACTGATAGCTTCCTACTAAATGCTCTGAGATAGGAAAGGGATTACATTGATGTTTTCTCTGGTTTATGTTTTCTATTCAACCATTTCACTAGTAGAAGAGTGGAAAACCCACCAAATAGCAAACAATTTTCACTGATTTCATCAGAATAAAATAATTAAACCCACAGTGGAGGAAGGCATAGTCTAGGACAGTGATCCTCAACCTGTGGTCCACAGATCCCTGAGGAGTCACAATGTCATCACAGGGGGTCTGCGAAGGCTTGAAAACATGTAATTATTTAAATCTTGAGTTATGTCTTCGTGGTCTATAACCATGTTCTGTGGCCACAAAAGGTATTTAGAGGGAGTCGGTGTTGATGAAAGGATACTAGCAGTAGACAATAATGTCTGGTGAGATTATTTAGATGCTATTAGTGATTTAATAAAAAATAATTTCTTGCCATAAAATCTGTTTCAAATTGTGTATATATATATATATGGATGCATTCATACTAAAATATATATTGATATAAATATACACTATGAAGAAATTGTACAAAAATATACAAATAGAGTGTTTGCAGATTTAGATGCTATTAGGGATTTAATTAAAAAAATGGTTTCTTGCCATAGAATTTGTTTCAAATTGTTTTATATGGATACATCTATATTAATATTGATATTGATATACAGTATGAAGATATTGTACAAATATACACAAATATAGTGTTTGTGTGTGTGTGTGTATTTATATTTACATAGATATTTGTGTATCAACTATTGAAGCCAATGTTTATGTTACTGCATCTGAAAAGTTATAATACTGAAATTTATATGGAATCAGACTTAGGATTTATTAGGAAGAAAATACAGGATTGATATATATATTTAAACAACCAATGTTGTACCTAACATTCATTATCCATGACCCAGATGCTTGTGTCCTTTGTATGTTTCTAAAATGATGAACAATACACACCAGAAGAGGGAAAGCGCAAACCTTCAAAAGACAAATTCTTGCTTTCCAGTTATTTAGCATTCTTATTTAATTTTCTTTAATGTGCACCACTTTAGAACAAAGTAGACCGGAATGATTACAGTGGCAACTCTATCTTCATCTTGAGGCTTTTGCAGTAGATGACATGGAGATATTGGAAACCTTCTGTGAACTTCTTAATTATTTATGAATGACTAACAAAACCATTTTAACAGGTTTCACAGATTTGTGTAATTGGTCAGGGAATCACACTCCAACCTTTAAATCACAGCAGCATTAGAAATAATGAAGAAGGAAAACATTCACCATATTGTTTTCTTTGGCAGCCTCTTTAGGGGAAACAGTACTTTGTGAATCAGGCTGGATTAGTTCAGGGCCATTAATAGTTCTCCAGCAATGTCATGTGATAATGAGACAGCTAGGTTTAAGAAGACGGCAGGTTTGTTTGTTTGATTATATGCTATCAAATTTATGTCAACTTTCAGTGACCACACAGTTTATTCTCCAGGAGGATCTGTCCATAATTTGGTCATTCAGGTCTTCCAGAACTGCAATTGACTCTTATTTAAACTTGTTCCCTATCAATTAATTCAATTGCAACAAAAAAGTTATTATTCGCCTCTAATATTGGGTGAACATAAAACATAGACATCATTTATAAGGAGCATAGAATTCAGAACAAAAGTCCACAATTCAAAACTGGGGTGAGCTCTTTTCCCCCTAAAACTAACTCTCTCTCCCCCTCTCCCTCTCCCTCTCTCTCTCCACATGCGCACATGCACATAAATAATTTCAGGGAGACCAGGATAGATCTATTTCAAGCTTATTAGCTCTCATCAGCTGTGCTTACCCTTACTGGGAATTGAACTCTGGAAGTTTCACATCTTAGGCAGATGTAAGAACCACTAAGCCAGAAGTTCTTTTCCTGTGTCAGCTGGCCAGGGAGGCAGTATTTATATATTATGTCACAACCCCTGGCTTTATATACATAATATATAAATACTGCCTCCCTGGAAGTTAATTTTAAAAAAAGCAAAGCAGTGTTTTTTTATTTATTAAAGTGAGGAGTTCTCAAATTGTGAGTCGAGACACACACAGACACACAACACCCTGGGGATTATGAGCAATTTAGAGGTAAAAAAAACCTAAATCAGGCTTTGTGAAGGCAAATCACCCTATGGTTGGTTCTTTATTTTGTCTGAACAAGCCCAAAGCGGGCAGCTGCTATATTACAAGGCTGTATGATATATAGATTTAAATTTAATTATAAAAAACAGTATACTTATTTCTTGCCCAAACCTAACACCAATAAAGTATTAGTTTTATTCATGGGGGAGTTTCGCATAAATACATCTATCACATTAGAGGGTTATGGTACTACAAAGTTGGAAAACCACTATATTAAAATATAAATTAAATAAGCTACCAGGCATACAGAGATCATAACAACCTTCTGGGAACTATTAAAAATAGTAATACCTAAAGCCTTTTTTTTAAAAGCCCAAAGCAGTTAATCTTTGTAATTCACTTCATATACTGGAGACATTGTACTTTCATTTAGCAGCCTATCCCAGAAACGACAGTGACTTGTACATAAATTCTTTTTGCCAACATGGAATTCTTATTTAGCAAACGATTATCTTTAAGTTTCTCAGATATTCCCATTAAAAACTGAACAGAATTCGAAATAAAAAACCAAACATAGTTTCAATTAGATTACAGTCTCATTGGAATTAGTATAAGAAATCAGAGCTCTGATTATGAAGCCCCTTTGCTAGAATACCACTAGAGGACTTAGAACAATATATTTAATATATACCTACCTTACAGCTATCCTGCCTGCTATGGGTTTATTGGTTCATGATTAATTTCCTAAGTATATGGGGTTTGTATCAAATTCCCCCTCTCCGTTCCCTAAAATGGGGTCCATTTATTATTGAATTAAAAGTATTTAGTTTCAGGTTTTTATCATTCTTGTAACTGAAGCCAGTATGGAAAATAAAGGTCCAAAAGTTTTATCTGTAAAGCTCTTAACATTCTTGATGGCCATTATAGCTTCATGTATAAGCATACCCACTGTATTATGTTTAGGTGTGGAAGAGAACCACACTGAGCCTTATATGCTTTACTTCAGAGTAAACATGCACAGCAGCATGCTTTTGATCTCTTAAACAAACATGCTTAGCAAGACATGTTTGCAAATGGAACCAATTAATCTTTTTTTAAATGATACACAGGAATTAATTTCTAAGTCTATTTAAGAACAGCCTCTTTTTCATAAAGAAAATTTGTCTCGCCCTTTCAGTAATCAGATACTTAAGGAAATATTGTAGCAATCTGAGCTTCAGGAGAACTGAAAGGACAATGATCCTACAGTGTTAACCCAGATGTGTTGAGTTATTTAAGTGGGGAACAGAGAAAACGAGGGACTTTTTTGGAAGGTATCAGATAAGCCTTTGGCCAAATCCAGGAGGATTGTGTATCGCCAATGGGTCTATGAAAGCCGGTAACCAAACACTCAGTGACAGATTGTATTACGGTTTATACAAGCAACACCTCAAGATTCCTATGATGGCCGAGACACATAATACAGATCAATCACTCACTAAAAAATATTATGGTTTGTGAAACGGTTGGAGCCCAGAGACATGGCAGTAATATGAAGAAGAAGAATTTACAAAGACACTGAGTCCTACCTCTAAATGTCAAAGTGATAGTATGAGCTTTAACAATGCACCTAGCTGTGAATAGCCAGAGCTCCCCCTTCTTCTCTGAAACTCTAGACAAAACTTGACCCAGAGAAAGACCCTTTACTTTAATCAACACACATGGAAGCAAATTCCATGCTATAGTGATTCGGAGAGAATAGATTTGTAGAAGAACCTAAGAAAATCTTTTTCTGGGGAGGGCGATATAATTTTATTATGCCTTTCCTGCAGAAGTCCTACAAAGTGTCAACTCTACCACTTTATTAACGTCCCTGGCAAGCTAAATTCCAAGTGATAGAACTATGTCTTCACCCTTAAGAGCTCTTATTTTGATTGACAAGTACTTTCAGCTTCACATATATTATCTTTGTTTCCCCCAAATTTAACTTCCTATAAAGCAGTGGTCGCCAACCTTTTCAACCTCGGAGACCACCAAATTTATAATTTGAAATCCCGAGGCCCACCAATGTGAATTTTTAAAAAAGGTACATACATTTATAAAATAATGATCAGAGAACTTCCATTTTATTAATATAAAAGGCACCTATTTAATATAAC
>JANHFO010004338.1:18667-30263 GCA_032468095.1 Pareas carinatus
TTCTTTTGTTCCTTTTCTTTCTGTAGTTACAAAACTTTTCAGCTACACCCACACAGTTCTCACACAGACTCTGCCCTGCTTCTACTTTTCCAACAACTCAATCTACATTTTCAAACGCTTCTCAAATCCCTTGGCCCAAACACACACTTCTCCTCAGAAAACCATCTCTCATCAAAGTTAATTTCAAACCTTTGATTATATTCAAACTTCATCATATTCAAATTCATACACATTCAAACCATCACCTATTATCTCCCTTCAACAATTCCAGTATCTTCACACATTACACGAGGTGACTTTTTCTACCTCTTCATATTACAAACCAGTCAAACATCTGTCTAAAATACCTTATTACCATAGCTACCTATGTTAAACCCGTAGCGTAGCACGGGTACCAATAGCTAGTATTTAATATAATTTTAGTGTTTATATTATGATTTAGGCGGCATCTTATTCATTAGATGCTAGTTGGCTCGCTCAATAAACGCATTTTAATTCTGCCTTAAATTTCATTTGCTCATTGCTGTTTGTAACTTTTGATGCTTTTATATTTAATATAGTTTCAGTGTTCATGGTCTGGTTTGAAACATAGGTTGTATCCTGGATCTTACTAGATATTAGTTAGCTCATTTCACAAATATATTTTAACCCTGTCTCAGATTTCATCTGTGCATTACTTGTATTGGTCTTTGACTGTAATAAACTAAACCAAACAAACAGTTCTTCCACCTTAGGCCTGGTATGAGCTAGCAAGGACGATTTACCTCTGGGCAATTCTAGTTTCCAACATGGAGCACATTGTGTACTTGAAGCCAATACATGCTGAGTAGTTAAAACATTTTTAATGAGTGCTCTGATAATCCTCTGTGCACTTCACCATTTTTAACCACAATCTGCTTTGGTTGTGACGTTTTCTCCTTTGAAAGGGGCCATGGGGCTCCTGAATTTTGAACTGCACCCTGAAAACTCTGCTTTTGAACCTCACCAAGGATTTTACTCATGAGACTCTAGGAGGTGAGGCAGACTATTATTGCAAATTACTGTGCGTGATGGTCCAGGAGGTGGGAGGTGGGAGATTTGTAGGTTGATCCCCTTCCTATTAAGGGGTTGGTCCTCCTAAACAAAAGAATGACACAATAAGGAAGGAGAACACTCTGCTTCATGTATTATTAATAATAATAATATTTATTTAGTCAAGAAATAAATTCGTATGAGAAAAACAAGTCTAAGTAAAAACATGCCATATAAACATATAGGTATAAACAGGTATAAGCATTTGCATAACAAATGACAAAATAATAGAAAGTCGTATTTTCTGCCATCGAGTCTGGAGCGGTTCACTCTGAGTTTGTATCTGTTGTTAGCCCGTGTGTGTTATTGTGGTTGAAACTGAAGTAGGCATTCATAGGTAGAACATTGTAGAAGACAATTTTGTGTCCTAAGCTTAGGTCAGACAGTTTTGAATTGGTGTAAGCTCAAACATGGGACATACTACACTGGGTTGGATTTACTTCTCATCTCCTCCCGACAATACTCCCAAATAACTTTCCTAGCGCTTCATTTCTCAAAGCACTCAGTAAACCACGATGCCAACTGGAAGAGGCGCTTGGGGGCCAACACTTGCTTTACCTTCCATTGCCAGGTTTTTCCCCAGGCCCTGAATTTATTTGCCGGCTGGAGAGGTTGAAAATCTCCCAACCCTCTTTTGGAAACCATTTGAATCCAAAAGGCATCGGACATTACTCAGTACGGGATGGTTTTCAAATATTTTCATAGATATGAAACCACTCCTGACTTGATTGCAGAAAATACGACTTTAGCCACAGAGTGGTCAATGCCCGGAATTCACTCCCTGACGCTGTCGTTACATCCTCAAACCGCCAAAACTTTAACCTTAGACTGTCTACCGTGGGCCTCGCCCCATTCCTAAGAGGTCCGTAAAGGGACGTGCATAAGTGCACCAGCGTGCCTGCCGTCCCTGTCCTACTGTCCCCCATTTGTTCATACTCATTTATTATGCATATGCTTATATCTGTCTATACCTATCTGTTTATATGGTATGTTCTTACTTATACTTGTTTTTATTTTATTTATTTATTATATTTTTATACCGAAGGGACCCAGGGCGGTGTACAGCCATTTTAAAAACAACAAGAACCACAAAATACAAAAGACATAACAACACCATATTTAAAACAAATTAAAATATAATAGATTTATGTTGGCCCAAAATTTAAAAACCGAGATATAGAATCAATTTAAACCGGATATAAAATCTAAAATATCTAAAAATTAGTCATTTCGGGGAGCGGAGAGGAAATATAAATCAGCCCAGCCCAACCTGAATAAACAGATGCGATTTTATGGCACGGCGGTCATAACAAACACCTTGAAGCGCACTCGGAAACCCACCGGAGCTTCCAGATGCGACCCAAGGGGAGCCCCATGTAGAGAGCATTACAGTAGTCCAGATGGGCCGCGACAAGTGCCTGAGTGACCGTCCGCATGGTGTCCGCATTTTCTCTTACATGCTTGACTAAATAAATAAATAAACAATAAAATAAATAAAATATGAATACAAAACATGCATTGTTATTATTAATAATAATATATAAAGGTCTTAAAAGTACCCTTTGATTAATGGTGGATACATGGCTGTTGTTTTCAATGGTACCACTAGAGGGAAATATTGCACTGCAAAGAAAATAGTCCCCCATACTTTTACACATTGTTTTAGTCCTATGTTTATCACATTCAGTACATTGGGGTTTCCCCCCCACTTTTTAAGCAAAAATAGTTCAAGATAGCTTGTGATTAAAAAAAAAAGAAGTTAAGCTCATGAGGAATTTCTTTTTTTATCTAAAAGATTTTTATTGTGCATAATAAAAAACATGGTAAATTTTTCAACGATTTCGACCAAACGAGTAGATAAATTGTTACTCTTATAAAACTTCAACATACAATCGTATTTTTTTTGCTAATTCATTTCAATCCCTACTCCTTCATTCTACTTTCAAGCCATTTATAAAATAAGCCGATTCTTCGTCTTCTTTCTTTCATTCTGAATGCAACAAAGATGTTTTGGAGTTACTTTTTAGCCAGTCCTTTGAGGTAGACCAAACTTGAAAAATAAAGTCACACAAGCAAACACTAGTTCTGTTAAAAGTTTACAGTAAGACAAGTCTGAATTCCTGCCTTCATCGGAAAGAGAACAGTGAGAGGGGGGAATCAAGGCTGAGACATCGTCCCCACTCCGTTTCCTACTTTGGACTCTTTTTTTAAAAAAAAAAATTTAGTCAAGCATATAGAACATCAACAATAATAAAGGGTAAAAAAATAAAAACTTATATGAACATATAAGTGAGAACAAGTAAATGGAGACAGCAGGACAAGGACGGTAGGCACGCTAGTGCGCTTATGCACGTCCCTTTTATAGACCTCTTAGAAATGGAGTGAGGTCCACTGTAGACAGTTTAAGTCTAAATATATTGGGGTTTGAGGATGTAACAACATCGTCAGGTAATGAGTTCCAGGCATTGACCACTCTGTTACTGAAGTCATATTTTCTGCAATCAAGTCTGGATCGGTTCACTTTGAGTTTGTATCTGTTGTTAGCTCGTGTATTATTGTGGTTGAAGCTGAAGTATTCATTCATAGGTAGAACATTGTAACAGGCAATTTTGTGTACTAAGCTTAGGTCCGATCGTAGGCGGCGTAGTTCCAGGCTTTCTAGGTCCAGGATTTTTAGTCTTGTGGTATACGGTATTCTATTGTGGGATGAGGAACGGGGTACTGTCTCTCTTATCTGTCTCTCTTATCTGACTGTTGTCTTGCCTGTTGACTATTCCTCCTGTTTCTCAAGATTATTCTCACAATCCAAATAATCAGAATATCAAGTAGGAAGCTTTCTTAGGGTTATTGACCATTCCAAAAAGAAAGAAAAAACAAATTCTGAGGCAACACGTGAAAATAGAATAAAAGTTATCAAGATGATGGTGTGCGGTATAAACAAATCTTAACTGCATTCTGGCCAATGAAACCACATGGATCGGGCAGTAACAATAATCAACGAATTGGGCTCAATAGCCGATTATATTATTTTTTAAAAAAATAGTTTAAATGTTTTGAATGATTTTTGCTGTTATATTTGGATTGGTTTTGCACTGTTTTCTGGATTTTTAATTTGGTAAACCATGCAGAGTTGTGTTAGTGAGATGGATGGCTATATAAATAAAATAAAAGAAATGATGTAGTATAAAATGAAATGAAACATAGGCAAATGTTTCTGGAACTCATTCGCTGCGGGAGTATTGAGATACCCTGTAAGAGACCTTCAAGAAGAAGGAAAAGGGCTGCTGGAATTTGAGGACTATTATTTAGCTTAGATATCTAACAAAACTAGACTGGCTATACAGTTCTTTGAGAACGGCAGCTAAAACGAATAGGCTTCCAAATCCTTGATGGCAACAGCTAATACAATAGACATAAACATAACCCTTTGAGATTGCTTGACATCCAAATAAAGTAATTCCAGAAATAATTTTTCTAAAACCTCACAAAGTTGACCAATTGGTTAAATATTCTTTTTAAAGTAACAAAATTACATCTGGTTAAGATTGGTGGATGTACTTTCTGAAAATGAACTCTTTTCCTATGTGTTAATGATGTGAGCAGAGAACAAAAGGGGAGGAAATCTATTCCAGAAAATAAATAGCACATTAAAATCTCCATAAAAATGCAGGGGAGAGCTCCTGCAACTTGAATGTACATTTTTAAGAAAAGGGAGATGCCGCAGCAAACTTTCCATCTTTCCTTTGCCTTGCGAATATTGCTGTTATTTGTCTGACAAATATTCCATCTTCAAGGGCATTAGCCAAACATCCTGAAGAGACAGATTGAAAAGTTAAACGGTTGCTTTGCTGTTCTCCCCATCAATCAGAGCAATGTTCCAAGTCGTCTTTCTCCTTTAAACCTCTAGGAGAGACCTCGACCTCTTTTGCTGCTGCTTCTCTGAGACTGACAGCTGCAGTGGACAGTCAGAACACACTAGACCATTTAAAGAGATTCAATAAATCTCCTTGGTCCCTGTTTGGGAAGTGTCAGTGCCTTGGGTTTTCTGAAGCTTATTATTTGCCACACTGAGAACATAACTGGAGAGAATGTTAACTTGTCATCCTGAAGAGCACTGGTTCCCTTTCTGCTTGAAGCATCCAAGAAGCATATTCTCCACCACAGCTGTAGTTTTAAGACCACAGATGTTGGGTGTTGCCTTTCATCCCTAAAAGAACCCTTGGAAGGAATTACTTGAATCTTTTATTAGCAAACTGGCATGCATCTTCTAGGAATATATAATTGATGCATCAGATTTACACAACCGTAACCACTGAAAACTCATGAACAACACATCCTTGTTGCAGGCATTAAGTGAGGATTGCAGGCCATTAAGTGAGTCCCAGGTGGTTTATAAGCAGACTGGCAGGGAGGTGAGAAGAGAAATGCAAGTCAAAATAGGCAAGAAAAATTGTAAGGGAGCACCGATCCATTCTAGACAAGTTCAAATCACCAGGACCAGGTGGATTACATCCCAGGACTCTGAAGGAGCTGGCAGATGTAATCTTGGAACCACTGGACAAAATGCTCTTGACTCCTAGAACATGGGGAAACAGCCAGAAGAAAAGAGCTGATGGGGTTCCAATCTTCCAAAAGGCAGAAAACTGTGAATCCAAGAAAGCTACAGACCAATGAGCTTGACATCGATAACTGGGGAAATCCTGGAAAAGATAATCAAGCAGTGGATTTGTGAGCACTTAGAAACGAGCAAGGCAAGTTAAAGAGACTATGATAACATGGGCAAAAAAACTTTGGGTATCCTATTGACATTGATAGATGGCAGAAATTATGGGAGAAAAATTTAAGAACGACCAAAGCCGCAGCATACAAAGGGAATTTGTATAAGATGTTTTACAGCTGGCATATGACACCATATAAAATGTCTAAGATGAATAAAAGTGTCAGATAGATATTGGAAGTGTAAAGACGATCCAGGCACATACTATCATATGTGGTGGACATGTACTTATGCTGAAAAATATTGGAAAAAAATACATAAATGGTTACAAGATATGACAAAGATACAGATAAATTTTAAGCCTGAATTGTTTTTGCTGGATATTCTCTCAGAACATTTTAATAAACAACATGCATATTGAATAATACATATCCTAAGAGCAGCCAGGATTGTCTTTGCACAAAACTGGAAAAATGAAAAAGTTATACAAGACGAAGAGATAATTAAGAAAACTTTAGATTGTGCGAAGATGGAGAGATTAACTTTGACGTTGAAGAACAAAGAAGAATCGGTACACTTCAAAACATGGAATAATTTCTACAGATGGTTAGACAAGAAGTAGAAGGAGTAGATTTGAAAATGTATTAGTAAGATGAAATAGACACTGTTGAAGATTTGTGAAAATGTAAAATTTATACCCAGATGGTTGATACTGGTCAAAATCTTTGAAGCACTTATTTTATTTGTTTGTATGCTTGTTTTGTTTGTTTGATTTTATTTGTGTTTAAACCAATAAAAAATTCTAAAAAAAAAAAGAAAATTGTATCAATAAATCCAAGATTTTCTGTAAAAAAACCCCATTAAAATGAAGATTGGAAACCATTTTTATTACATATTGCCTTTGTCGTATTTTTCTCTTCTCTCTTTATTCTGCACTTTCTGCACTTCTTCTGCATTTCTGACTGAAAAAGATGATATAGTTTGTAATCATTTCTTTTTTCTGTAATTGAGGGTGTGAATGATTTATATTTTAAAGATTAAAAAATGTCCATAACTTTGTTCCAAACTATTAAGGGGAAGAATATTATATGTTCTGACCAACTATTACATTTTTTACAAACCTGAAATGAAATGAAGCCAACAGCCAATATAATCTGTCCAGACAAATCAATAGATAAGTGACCATCTTCCATTTAAGATTCATGATAGCCAGTCGAGTATTGATTTCTCTTCATGGATGACATTTTTCCTCTTCTCTTTAACAATGTATCTATCTACAACTACCACCATCACTATTTTGCGTTTTGTTCATTAATGTTTTTCCTTTTTTAATAATTAAGGAGAGGGAGAGAAAGAGAGAGGGGGGAAGGAGGGAGGGATGGCAGGAATTAGAAGAGGACTATTTCAACTAGAAAAATGTAATGAAAACTACTGATTTAAAACATAAACTTGAAACTTTTTGTAACTATACCCTGATGATATACAAATATCAGTATTTAGAACATAAATATTTAGAACAAAATAGACATTAAGTCTTCAGGCTCCTCAAAATGGAGTCATGGGAGACACTTTCTACTCAAAATATACTTTTCTAGAAAAAGCTTCCTTTTTATTTTGAGTCAGTCACTGCCCTGATTACATTGTGCCAAATTATGGATTCATTCTATTACTTAAATCATAGTTTACTGCATGCTAAAACATACACCATACTTTACCAACCAAAATAGTTGGATTGACAGTGATAAGCCAACTTCAGTAATACCTGTAAATGCCTGAATACCCTGGGAAAGATAAGAAGCAACATATAAATATCATAGATCTTATAGGTCATTCCTGTGTTTTTCACTACAAAAATCATGACATGACATCACAATGTTTCATCATTCAATTAGTATCTGCTCATGAAACATAGGAGCAGAAGTGCCAATAGCATGCATGAGAAATCTACATTATCGTAGAGGAAATAAGTCTGTGCTGTCCATAAATTAATTCCTAGCCTTTTGGGAGAACCATTGATACCATGGAGAACAAGTTTGGTGTAGGGGTAAAAGCATCAGGCTACCATGAGTTCTAGTCCCACCTTAGACATAAACCCAACTGGATGATTTTGAACCAGGTATTCTCACCAACGCCAGGAAGAAAACAATTTTCCTAACAAAGTTTCAAAAACTTTGTTAAGAAAATTACAGTACTTGTCCAAGCAGTCACCAGGACTCAACACTAATTTGAAGGCACACATACCACATTGATAATGTGCTTTATCATATTCTTTTTGATACACTAATGTTCTTGCTAAGTCTTGCTTGCAGATGTGCTGGTGAGTGAGCTACACAGAAATGAAAACATCTGGGAACTCTTCAAGAGAAACCGAAACAAATATGTACATTTCATTCTTTCCTTGTTCTTAATATTATTCCTTTCACCACCACTTCCTAGTATGATAGAAACTGGACAGTTATGGAGTGTGTCCCATTAATAAAAAAAACCCAAGGGATAATTAGTTTCATACAGAGTCCCAGTCTTCTATATAAACCTAAAAAGCATAACTATGCCCTACATGTGTGTCTTAAAGTTTTTTCATCTGAGGCTTTATCCTACAGCCATATCTTTTATTCAGTTCCTGACCTAAAATGAACAATCCTTTTCATAAAAATGCATCTCACCTAATGATTCATGAAATCCGAAAAAGAATGGCCTAAGGAGCAAACAATAGCTGCTTTCAGTGCTTGGTGGATGGTTCTCTAAATACAATGGCACCGCAGGATTTTAGTAATAGCTTTTTTTAAAATCTAAAGAAAACCTGCTGCATATCATAACAGAAAATCTCTTTGTATTGTGCTAAGAAATTGAAGCTGGGCAAAATGTAAGCCTCTTCTAGCCCATGAGCTCAAGAATATTAAGCCAAATTTACTCATGGTTTAAGATCAACTTTTTTAGCTTTTCTGCTGCAGATTTTCCAACAGAATTTTCATGTTACTAAAATTTATTAAAAATAACTCTTAATATTTTGCAATAAGTGATATAACACCAAAGCAATACATAAAGGGAATGTTTTTGCTTATTCTCCATGCAGTGATCTTTCCTGTTCCTTTTAGTTACAATTTTACACATCTGCAGCTCAATATTATCCTTGATTGGTTTTCTGAAATATTTAAATCTCTGTTGTTAGGAGTTTGCACATTTCTCAGTCAAATTATATAGCTCTCTGTGTGTTTGTGCAAACAAACTCACAGTAGAATAAATGCATTTAACTATATAGTAGCACGGGGTAACTAGTGTAGAACTAGGGGTGTGGCTTGAAATAAAATAGTTTAAGAACAGTTCTATTTTTTTCTCATTAGGTTAAATAATGAGGCTTCACTCTCTCTAACTGTGAATTCAGGCAATGAAGCAAGCAGAAATATGGTCAAAATAGAACACTGAGAACAAAGGAGCTAACTGCATGATTCAACCAATCCTAAAGCTGGCATAACTGTAATTTTTCAGAGAGAAACTAAGCAGGGGCAAGCAGCATCCTTAGTAAAAAAAATAAAATAAAATAAAAGTGTAACATGTGTGCTGTGTGCCTGGTGCACTGAAGTGGATTGCTTTTCACTTGAAAGAATGGCTGAATGGAAGTCATGAAAAATAATATTTTGTTGGAGATTCCATTTCCTCCATTCTGTGGTGAAAATTCCTTTAATTTAATAATATATACATTAAGAAAGTAACCTGTAATATTGGAATTAGAGTACTGCATAATTCTACTTGCAACTCAGTATTAGAATGTTCAAAAGTATAAATTATTTTATCTACTTGAAACCTTTCTTATAGTTTTAAAGAAGAGACGATTATATTTCTCTGCCACAAGTTCATCTC
Organism: Pareas carinatus; assembly: GCA_032468095.1. NCBI lineage: Eukaryota > Metazoa > Chordata > Lepidosauria > Squamata > Pareidae > Pareas > Pareas carinatus. The sequence continues at coordinate 28,314 of JANHFO010004338.1, forward strand.
TGGATTTTATTTTATGTTCCTCTTCACCAAATGATAGTATTTCACAATAAGTCAGTCAAAAGTCAGCCATTTGTGTTTGACTATTATTTCTCATTTATAACATGATTCTTTGGCTCAGAGCTACAAAGATATTTCAACAACTTAGGCTTACACCTATTCCATATTCTTAATGCATATTCTTAATTCTTAATAGCACTGTTTTTTTTTTTTAATCCACATTAACCTTGACTTTATCATAGCAAAACCTCATTTAGTTATTAAGATTACAACCTTGCTTTGAGTGGTGGCAGAAAAAGGAATGGAATTTTGTTCTGTTTCATTTTATAAAAAGCCAGGGTCACGGAGGCTGACATGTGCATTCTTCCAGATTTAACATTAAATTTCACCTCTGAGGGAAAACAAGTGATCCAGAACCACTTTGGATGAATCAAAGCCCAGAGCCTTTAGTTCATTCTTTTGGAAGAAGTATTTTATTTATTTACTTTATTAAATTTATATGCTGCCCATCTTGAAGCCTATAAATCTAAAGTCTTATATTGTACACTTTTCTGAAAGTCAAGACAACTAACATGAACAATAGCCAAAAGAATTCACATGAAGTCCTGCATGTCATTTTCTAAAATTTGGCAAACATAACACAATGTCATTGGCTTACTCTGACTGTTGCACCCAAACAGTTTGGACTGAGGAACTTTATGCCTCTGAGCTCAGAATGCTATGCAAAGAAACAGTTGGTTACTTCCTTCCCCATCAATTAATCTAATGCCTATTTAAAAACTGATCATCATAATCGCGTCATGCTAAAACCCTTTATTTTACCTCTCTGAACTCTCATTGCCAGATGATGCCAAATTCTAGAATTGAAAGAGAGACAGGAAAACCTCATCTTTACCCGTTTTATCACCGCTGCACATAATTTTATAATTCTTATAAAGCATGAAAATGTGCCTTTATTTAAGGCGACATCTTCTAAAATTGCAATCTTTACTTGCAGGAGAAGTGCAGCAGTTCCTGATTTCCCTGGCTCCCAGATACTGGATTTATCTCCTTCCAAGTTATTCTGTTTTTAATAAAGCACAAAAGCAAAGATGCCCTTTTGAATAGTATAAAAAGAAATGATATCTAGCAAAACCTGTCCCCAAGATCTGAAAACGCCCATTGATCAATTTAAAGAAATTCTTTAGATATGCCTAGCAATAATTATTAACATTTATGCATGTTATGATAATAATAAAGGAGACAAAATGAAAGAAAATTGAGAGGGAAACCCCAAAATAACAGAATTACAGAATTGGAAGGGATCTTAGAGGAAAGGAAAGGAGATATGTTGCCTGGGAAACAACCAGACAAGAAAATCTCCCCCTTTGGCTTAACTATCAGAGGAAGAAACCTATGGACCTACCCTAATAGATAAAGCTTTAAAAAGTGGGGGAAGAAAAGTTTGCACTTTCAGATTTGCAATTTTCTGTAAATGTAGCCTTATAACATAGTAGAAGTAGCTCATCTAATCATGTTCCCCCCTCAGGATTGCCTTTGTTGTACAAGAGATTCACCTGCCCTTGGTGATATCATTCTGCAATGATATCTATTAATATGACAACAGAATCTACTTGATTCCTTATTGGCTAAAATTACTCTTTTTTTTATTTTTAGTGCCTTCAAGTCAGTGTTAACTCCTGCTGACTGCCTGGACAAATCCCTGCAGTTATCTTAGCAAGATTTTTCCTACCGTGTTTCCCTGAAAATGAGACCGGGTCTTATAATATTTTTTGCTCCAGAAAACACACTAGGGCTTATTTTCAGTGAAGGGCTTATTTTTGTTGCTCTGTCTCCAGTTGCAATGGAGGCAGGATGGTGCAGTAGTTAAAAGCAACACTGCAGGCTATTTCTGCTGACTGCCATCTGCCATTAGCCATCAAAAGTTCAGCAGTTTGATTCTCACTGGCTCAA